>JBBPBX010010324.1:0-46875 GCA_038048925.1 Garcialebias charrua
TTGAATTTTGAGTAAACAATCATCTTTGGACTTGTTCTTGTCGAGTAGATCACAAACACCTGCCATTTCAGCTTCTCATCAACTCTCCGCTCACTCCCGAACCAAGCTCCGCCCCCATGATGCTTCTCTAACACTCATTGGCTGTGGTTCCAGTCCTTCAGAGATTCTAACTCTTGATTGGCTCAGAGCTTACGCCCTCTTTTCCACAGGCGAGCCACTTCAGCCAATCACAGAAGAGGTTTAGTGAAAAGGGCGGGAAGAGGAGTTGGAGGAAGAGGAGGAGGTGAAGGGGGTCAGGCAGAGAGGGGGAGAAGAAGGAGGATTTCTGAGAACAAACAGTTAAACTTGACCTCTTTGTGTTGGAAGACAAGGCTTCAGCAGAAATACTGATTTGTTTTAAAGATTTTTTTTTTTTTATATAGAAAAAACAAGTACAAAAAAAACTTACAATGTCAAACATGGCTCGAGACTTAAGGCATGCATAGCACAACAGAGAATAAAGGCACATAAACAAAAACAAAAATGTGTCTTGGGCAGCTTACAACAGAAATTTGTTACAGATTGTTTTAGTTTTTAAAGCTTTTGCATTAGTACAATACTTTAAAGTAGATAAGTAAGAAGAAATATAATTAGAAAACACTATAAATCTAGGTTTTAGCAAGGAGAATTTACAGCTGTGGATGTAAAATTTGGCTAAGAGTAGTATTAAATTTACAACAAAAACTTTCTCACTTGAAATATTTGGACAAAAGAAACCAAACAGTATAATTTTAGCGTCAAATGGTAGGTCAATTTCTAACTTTCTATTTACATACATGAAAATGTCTTTCCAGAACAGCTGAGTATGAGAACAGTCCCAGAAGAGATGGATGATGGTCTCCTCAGAGCTGTGGCAGAGTGAACACATTGGGTCTACGTTTGGACGGTACTTGGAGATTATATAGTTTACAGGATAACATTTATGCAGAATCTTTAGGGACACTTCTCGAATCTTATTAGTTATAAAGTATTTTCTAGGTAACAACCAAAGTCAAAGTCAAAGTCAACTTTATTGTCAGAACTGCAATATGTACAGGACATACACAGGACCGAAATTGCGTTTCTCTCAGTCCCTCGGTGCAACAGTAACCATCTAAACACTAAACACTAAAACATTTAATAAACATAAGCATAAAATAGTAAAAAAGTGTAATACTGTCCTGAGTTTTTTCATAATAGTATAAAAGTATGAAAATTTACACCAACACTGAAACACCAAACACCCAATGAACATAAGCATAAAATGAAATAATAAAAGTGTAATACTGTCCTGAGTTTTTGCATAGTACAGTAGTATGAAAAGTATAAAAACGTAAATCTATAAAATAAACTGAAGTTTCTAGCGTTTCTAACATCTTTCCAACAGATATCATTAAATAAATTATCCCAGAAGAATATAGAAGCAGGTTTACTAATATATTCTCTACTTATTAATTCTCTAATACATTTGTTATTTGTTTTTTCACTTAAAAAAGGGTCAGAGTTACCAATGAATAATTCTTCAGTTAAATAGTTTGTGCTGTTGTGTACAGGATTTGACATCAACATTTTCACACCAGATGGAATTGCATCAAAGACAATTGCAAATTCTTTTGGTAGTACTGGAAAGTTATACGTAGTTAAAAATTCACTGTAAGAGTAAGTGTTGCCGTCTTTGTTGAATAACTGATGTACATGAACTATTCCTCTGTCAAACCAATTTTTAAAGAAAATAGATTTATGTTTAAAACAAATGTCTTTGTTATTCCAGATATAGTATTTGTGTGGAGAGAAATTGTGTTTGTGAACCAGAGTCCAGCACAAAAACAGCTGTTTGTGGAAGTTGGAGAGTTTGATCGGGATTTTGTCAATGTTGTAATTACACCTTAAAATAAAAGATAGACCACCCAATGCTTCAAATACATGTGTTGAAATGAAGTTCCACAAAGAGTTTGGATTTAAGAGATATCTTTTGATCCATTTAATTTTAAAGGAGGAGTTTAGAGTCTGTAAGTCTAATACATTAAACCCACCAGAGCACAGCTTATTTATCATAACATTTTTTCGGATTAGATGAACCTTTTTTTTCCAAATAAAATCAAACAATGTTTTATCCACTTTTGAAATGATGTCCTTGGGAACCTCAAGGGCAGAAGTCGCATAAACCAAACTGGAGAGACCTTCAGCCTTAGAAAGTAATACACGACCGGAGATGGATAAATCTCTCTGTACCCATAAATTGAATTTTTTATTAATTACAGTAACAAGGGGATTAAAGTTATCACTTAATCTTTGGTCCTCCTCTTTTATAATATAGATACCAAGATATTTAACTTTGTGTTTTACTGGGATTCCTGAGATCTCTGTGTCATGACATGTTTTAATAGGGAGTAACTCACATTTAGATAAGTTAAGGTTGAGACCTGAGGCTGCAGAAAATTCACCAAGCAGCTCAACAGCACACTTTACTTGAGAGCAATCTTTTAGAAATAGAGTTGTGTCATCTGCCAGTTGGCTCAGACATATTTCTCTACCAGCAATCTGAATACCTTTTATGCAGCTGTTTTTAATGAAATGTGCTAAAATCTCCATAGGAAGAAGAAACAAAAATGGAGAAATTGGACAACCTTGTCTAATTCCACGCTCAACATTAAATCTGCCAGAGGTTCCATGAGCTAGTTTAATTGAGCTATTGCCTCCAGCATAAAGGGTGCGTACTGATTTCTTAAAGTGCTCACCAAAACCGAACAGATCCAAAGTTTTAAATAAAAAATCATGTTCCAGTGAGTCAAACGCTTTATGGAAGTCAAGAAAGAGAACAAAACTATTTTCTGATATTAAATCTGCGTAGTCTAATAAATCTAAGATAAGCCTTATATTATCAATTATGTGTCTTCCCGCCATAAAACCATTTTGAGTTTCCCCAATAACATCATGAAGTACTTTTTTCAATTTATTTGCTAAGCATAATGCTAAAATTTTATAATCATTATTTAATAATGTAATGGGGCGCCAGTTGTCTAAAACTAATACATCTTTTTGTGGTTTTGGGATGAGTGTAATTAAGCCTTGGCATAGAGTGGACGGTAATTGTTCTTTATCTATACTTTCTCTAAAAACATTCAGCAAAAAGGGAGCAAGTTCTTCCGTGAATAGTTTGTAAAATTCAGAAGTTAGCCCATCAGTACCTGGAGATTTATTTAATTTAAGTTTTTTAATAGCCTCTGAGATTTCTGTAAGCGTAATGGGAGAGTCACAAATTGATTTTTTGAAATCTCCAATTGTCTTAATATTACCTAGATTGTTAAAGAAATCATTCATATGAGCAGGTGAAATGGTTGAGGTATATAGTTTTTTATAGAAGTTCTCACACATTTTAGATAGTTCTTTTGGATCTTCTATGATATCACCATTTGAAGAGAGTCTATTTATACTATTTTTATTTTGCCTTTGTTTTTCTAACTTAAAAAAATAGCTAGAATTTTGCTCACCCTCCTCTAACCATTTCGCTCTTGAACGTACAAATGCACCTTTAGCTTTATTGATATATAATTGATCAAGTTTTAGTTGTGAAGTTAGGAGATCTGCTTGCTGTTGTTCAGATAGATTTTCAGGCAATATGGATGATAGCGAGATTAATTTGGCTATCAGATTACTTTCATCTGATTTCTTTTCCTTTTTTAGTTTAGAACTTGTTTCTATAAACAATCTTCTCAGCTCATATTTTAAAAGCTCCCATTGTTTTTGATATTCCCCTGTATCTTCTGCAGTCTCAAAACGTTCTGAGATTTTTCTTCTTATTATTTCATTTAAAGATTCGTTTTGTAATAAAGATTATGTAGTATGGGTATCTTTGAGTTGGCTTATCAGGAGATAAGTTTAAAGTTAATACAATTGTATTGTATTTGTTTTAAAGATTGTTTGGAGTTGAGCTGCAATATGTGACGTCATCTTGGCCTCCTCCTTCAGAAGTTTTAGCTGCGAACGTTCTGCCATGTTTAAACCTGCTGTTAATGATCATCCATGTTAAAGGCTCAGATTCTGTAAGGACTGAACCAAAAGTCCTACAACTCAAGTTCATTGCCGTGCTTCATAAAACAACAAAAGACACATAAAGGTTTAAAAAACGTTCCTTGAAACAATTTTTTTTTATTTAAAACCTAATCAACATGATCAGGAACTCTACATATATATTTTGAGGAGCCGAAGCTGAAACTGTGATTTAGTCTAATAGCAGCCGAAGGGTCAGGTTTTTATCTGCAGGGAAAATGCTGAACACAAAAATTTGCTTTGGTTCACTGAAGCTACTAAGTTTGCTGTTTTAGCTGTATAGCAAAAAAAGGTAAACATTAGCTAAAAGCTAGATGTAGCTAAAATCAAGTTAAAAGGTTCAAAAGGTTATGCTAGCTAACAGCAAAGAAGTAATTTAAAGCTAAAAGCATATTGGTGTGGTGACTAGAAGCTACAAATAGCCAAAGGGTAAAAACTAAATGATGCACGCGGCTTGCTAAAAGTAGCAAAATCGTGGCTATATGCTAAATGTTACACAAGGCTAACAAGCTAAAAGGAGCCAAAGGCTGGCTAAATTTGCAAAATTGACTAAAAGTAGCAAAGTAACTAAAAGCTAAATGTGACATATATGTGACTGTCTGCTGAACATTCTGTTTTCCTGGTTGAGATCCCTCTTATAGTACTGCTTGTAGTTTTACTGGGTTAGACAAATAATGTTTGAAAAAAGTTTTATTTGTTGTTGTATGTTGCATATTAATATTAATATTATGGTTAAAACATTGTTTTGTTTTAGTAACTACAGAGAATTGATGAAAAGTTTTTACTATGTATAACTTAGTCGACTTAATTGACTGTAGATTTAGTCGACTAAATGTTTTCATTGATTTGTCAACTAAAATTAGACTAAAACAAAAAAAATTCTGATGACTAAGTAATGACTAAAACTAAATGATGTTTTAGTCACATGACTAAGACTAAAACTAAATTAAAAATAGCTGTCAAAATTAACACTGTTATAGTAGAAACGACCTCTCACAGCTAAATTAGCTGCTAAAATTACACAGCTAAATAGTAGCTGTAAGACTAAAATCGTTGGTGCTGCTCGTCCCACTCAGGGTTTCTTATTTCTGAGACTGAAGACCGCACATCAGTTTAACTCACATGTTTACTTTCAAATCATTTGATTCACAATTTAACAGAAGACTTATGGTTATAAAGTTTTAGCTTATTATGATAAATGTTTAAATGTGAGTATGTTGAAGCCAGGGACACCACCAAGGGGGGGCCAAAAATGGCAATGGCCCTCAAAAGATTTGTTGCCCTCCAAGCCAGAAAGTCTAACATTTATTATTAAGTATTATATTATTATCAGTTTGTTAGCCAAATATCTCATTATCCATTAGAGGGATTTTAATGAAACTGATTAAATTAATATTGAATTCGCCACAAATTCACTCCTGGAGTTAACCTGATTCAAGATTTCATTGAGCGTTCATTAAGTGGGAGCGTAAACCTGGAGTTGGTCAATTTCAGATTCTATGAAATATTTTGTTTGACTTATTCCAGGATATGAGAAATTACTGAAGTTCCTGTTGTGACTTTTATTGTGCCACCCCAAAAGGACCAGGGCCCCCATCAGGCCACCCTTAGGAACCTTCCTGGTTGTATTTAGGCCGAGATCAGTGTTTGTTCTGTTTGTGTGAGGCTCATCCTGAACATCAAATAATTCATGATCTTTCTGTTTGCAGCCTGAAGCTGGGAGCAACAAGAGAAATACACTACACATCCAGAAAACTCACTTTATTACATAATAACGAAACATTATTCACTGAGACCAAAGTGGGATGGTTAGTTTCCACCACCGCTGCTCTGAGATGTTTGAACGTGACCATGGAGAAACATGTCAGATTGTTTGTTCTCTTTGGGTCTGTGAAGCTGCAAGCGGGTCACACTGACCCGGCTCCACCAACCAAAACTCCTCCAGCTGCTGCTGCTGAGGGCCGAACACCAGCAGCCCTCCAGTGACCGGGCGACGTGTCTCAGCAGGTCACAAACGTATTTTTTATCAGTAAGGCTCGTGGTCATAATGTTGTGGCTGATCGATGGACTTGTCTGTGCAGTGAACTCTTGTTGTTTTCTTTCAAACAGAAACAGCTTCAAGCAGAAACCTCAGACAAGTTTTTATTAAATTATAGGCTAATGAAAAACTATAAATTTAGTTTTATATCATAAAACACTTTGCAAACTTTGAAAAGTAAAAAAAAAGTATAAATGCAGATTATTTGCCACATGCTAATGCAGACATAAAACAAAGCTTTTATTTTGCTTTTCCTTTAATTTTACTTTACACGAGAACAAAGTTTAATCAAATTAACATCATACCATATTAGAAAAGACAAAGTGTTTCATTGGATCAAAACAATTGATACAAACATATTTTCTTTTTATAAACAATATGCTTTTCATTGTTTTACATACAATAGTTTGAAATATACATGGTTCTTCCACAATGGTCTGATATTTAACAGAATTTTTTTAAATTAGGGTCTTACATTTCAAAATAGAAAGTATTTAATATATGGTCCTGAGTATGATTCTAAAAGCTGGAGCTGTTTGGATTTATTGTGATGTCAAGAACAGTTTTATTGTTGCTACTTTTGATACTTTGTTTAAAAAAAATCTGTATTTCTCTCTTATGTTCAGTCTATTGTTTATTGTTTAAGGAAATTCTACCATTGCTGTTGTCATCATTCTTTAGTTTGTAGCAGATCGCTCTTGTAAATGAGTCCTCGAGGCTCAATGAGATTTTTTTATTTTTATTGTTTGCACAAAAAGAAACAACACATAAAAGAAAAGTAAAAAAAAATGTGCAGGAGAGGTCATAAAAACCCTAATTGGGCTTACAAGCGCACCCCCCTCCTTATTGAAAAATGAAGATGAAAATCATAAAAGCTTTATACTTAAACTTACATCTTTCTTTAAACACACACAATTACATACCAAAGCAAAATATAATAATTTATATTAAATACATTTAAATTGTCAAAAAAATCTTAAAAAGATAAAAAAAAATAACGTGTTAGAAAATCTATAAAGTTTTTACCTGATTTACATGACTGAATAAAGGTTGAATGAATTGTTTAAGTTTTAATAAATAAAACAATAGAATAAGAACCTGATTTATTTACATGTTGGTTAGTTGTATGATATTTATTTCTGTGTAGGGTAGTTTGATTGTTTTTTGTCCCACAGATGTGAAAACGTGCTCCTGAGTACTGCGCATGCCCAGTCAGGAGCAGGTGGGGGCGGGGGGAAGGTCTCCTCCATCCGGGAACTTCAGAATTACCATTGACAGCCGAAGCGCAACTTTTCCCCAGGCAAAGTGAAATCAAGCCGCGGACTCGGACAAAATATAGTCCCCGTTTTTTAACTTAAAATTACCGAAAGAAAAGCAAAACCGGGTGGTACCCGAACCCGTCCACGTTCGGTTGGATTCTTCGGAGCAGCACAGCGGGACCCGGATTCCTTTTTGTCGGGTTTGGAGCACTTTTGAAGACGGGCGGAAAGTGGGTGATGAGTCCTAGCCTGTAAAAAAAAAAAAAAGAAGCGAGAACTTGCTCTGCAGCCCCGAGTAGTTCTTCTTTCAATTGTTATTGTCGCTTTAAAATTTCTTTATTTCACTCAAACTTCGTGTCGGCCGCGTCGAAAGTGAGAGAAAAGTGTTTTCCAGGGCGGAACATGGAGGTGCAAGGCCCGCGCGAGGCGCTGAAAGTGGAGCTCCAATGTCATCAGGTAAGAGAAGCATCTTGTTGTTGGTGTGTGAGAGTGAAGCCGAGCAGAGGCGAACACTCCCGGGGAACTGCGCGACATGTCGCCGCTGATGGCCGCCGGCCTCCCGGGCCACTGGAGCCACTTTCAGCGCTAGTTTGCCCGCTTATCGAGGCTCTTTTCCCCGGGAATGTGGAGTGTTGATGCGGCGGTGGCGATCCGGACGCGACCTGAATATTTATGAGCTCGAACCGAGGCCGCTTTGTTCCTCCCTTTTAAAAAACTTCACTTTCTCCTCCTCTCCTCCTAAAGTCAGCGGGGAGGAGGACCCGCAGGTCCGGCTGCTCCTGCCCCGGTGAGCCGGGCAGCTCGAGGCCGGGCCGGGCGGCTTGTTCGTGGGGGAGCGAGGTGGAAACTTTATCATCTGTTAACATCAAGCTAGCTGTTAGCATGGCTGCTCACTTTGTTTCACCAACTTTCACCAGAAACACCGCGCTAAAGCAGGATAATTAAAACATTTCTGTTCGGATGTTTCAGTTAAGAAGCAGCTCTGCTCCGGGTTGGGGCCGGTTCTTCAGCTCGTCTGGGCCCGGGTCGAGCTCCGGGCTCGCCTGAGTGAAAGTTGTGATGTTGTAGCGTCCATTTTGTCAGTGTCTCGGTTTGTTTTGTGGAGAGAAAAGACGTTTTTCTTTGCTGACTTTTTGTTTTAATTCGTGCTTGACGCAGTCTCCGGAGCTGAAGCCACCGAGTCTGGTTTATTTTCACCTCCTTTTTTTGAGGAGGAGGTGAACCAGCTGGGTTTTGTTACTTTACACTTTTCGTCTGCTGGTATTATTTCTCCTCGGTCACGTGACCCCGGCGGCGCGCTCTGATTGGCTCTTTTCACTTTCTGTTCTTTTTTCGCCTCCATGGCGTCCAGACGCCGTGAAGTTGGGCGGCTCGGTGCGGACGATGCAGCCGCGGGGAGGCGCAGGCAGGGCGGGCGCTGGGAGTGAGGCTGCCCGGCGGTGGTGGTGTTCAGCACCGCGGACAGCTCCTCAGGCTGCCCCGGGGCAGACAAACTTCCACACATCCTCCACGGTTCTCTTCAAAACTCTCGTGTTTTGATCTTTATTATTATAAACTTATATATATTATTATATTATAGTCTTTATTAAACTCGCAGATGGACTGAATCATGGAAGCATCTTAAACCCGAGTCCCTGTTTGTTTTTTCTGGTCTCAGTTTGGTAGTGGAAGCTTCCATTTTGAGAGAGAAAAGGGGGGAGAGGGGGTTTCTCCCCCCTTTTCTAAACATGGAGAGGAGAAAAGTCTGCAGAGTTTAGAGGAGGAGGGGGATGGGCCCCATTCATGCCTAACATTACCATTTTGATTGCTTTGATGCTGGTTTTGGTTTGGATGGATGCAGGGGGAGGGGAGGCAGAGCGCCCAGTCAGCAGCGGCTGCACACGGAGCTGCTCTCACTCCCTGCACATTCATCACACGCTGCTTTTCTTTCTAACCATCTGAGATGAGACCGCCCCGCTCGGCTCAGCACTTTCTGCACAGGTTGTCTTCAGCTGTTTGAAGAAGCGAGCCCCGTCACGATGCTTCATGCACGTTCAGCTCACTGGTCGCAACAATTTGTTGTGTTTTTATGTTTTAATAACTGATCTGCAGCTTTTAGCTTCAAAATAAAATTCAGTCTGAAGCCTAAAGGCCTCGCTCGGTTCAGAAACAAGCTGCAAAGTTTGACTCTTGAAGTAAACTTGTGTTGGTATGATGTCATTATTATTATTATTAGTCCAGATTAAAGTGAGTTTTTTTGTGCCCGTTAGTAAAATATTTAGAGTCAACTTGATACAAGATGGCCGCTACAGCTAATTGACATTATCAAACTATAAAATGGCCACGACCCAGTTAGTTTGACAGAACGAGCTAAAGTTCAGTGTGGTAGTAGCTGAGAGTCCTCGGCACACACTAACCAACGACTCGAGGTGTTGCAGCGTCTTCATTTGACTCGATGACAGAACCGAAGCTGCTGTTTCTGGTGTCACTTTGGATCAAAACCTGCTTCGGCTCATTGAAAGTCCAAAAACAGCCGATGCTGTTGCAGCTGAAGTCTGCTTTCATTTTATTTTTGAACATTTTTAAGGAAATTGTGTATTTTCAACCCCGCCCAGACGCCATGTCAACACAACCAGTCCGATCCGGGCCGGGCCCGTAACGTTGGGTTCTACAGAACCTCCTTGCTGGACTTTGGGTCAAACTGTTGGAACTTCTTCGTTCCCAGATTAACAAATTATTCTAAGCAGATTATAAAAACAACTCTCGAACATGTACAGTAATCTCTTCCTGACTCCTTCCGGTTGTTTCATAACTTTTAAACATGACGTCAGCTTTCATCTTCTTTGGTTTCTAAAGATCAGCTAAAGTCCTACATGCAGTTTCACGACCCACTACGGGGTCCCGACACCAACTTTAAAACCCGACAGAGCCAGGCTCTTATTTTGAAGAGTAACTAATTAAAACTCCAGGTTCAGTCCTCTTCCTGTTGACATCTGACTGGAGGCCTCCTGAAGGATGTGTGGGGGCGGCCATGTTGGATCAGTTCAATACACGGAGTAAATGTTTCTATAAAATAATGAACGTTGTTAAACATCACGTTAAAAACACAAAAGAGCTCAAGATGGAGCTGAAATCAGCTAAAAGAGCTGGCTGGATTTTTAAAGCTGAAAGGTAAAGAAGCAAACGGTTAGCTAAAGGATAAAGTAAAGAAGCCAAAGGCCAGCTAAAGGATAAAGTAAAGAAGCCAAAGGCCAGCTAAAGGATAAAGTAAAGAAGCCAAAGGCCAGCTAAAGGATAAAGTAAAGAAGCCAAAGGCCAGCTAAAGGATAAAGTAAAGAAGCCAAAGGCCAGCTAAAGGATAAAGTAAAGAAGCCAAAGGCCAGCTAAAGGATAAAGTAAAGAAGCCAAAGGCCAGCTAAAGGATAAAGTAAAGAAGCCAAAGGCCAGCTAAAGGATAAAGTAAAGAAGCCAAAGGCCAGCTAAAGGATAAAGTAAAGAAGCCAAAGGCCAGCTAAAGGATAAAGTAAAGAAGCCAAAGGCCAGCTAAAGGATAAAGTAAAGAAGCCAAAGGCCAGCTAAAGGATAAAGTAAAGAAGCCAAAGGCCAGCTAAAGGATAAAGTAAAGAAGCCAAAGGCCAGCTAAAGGATAAAGTAAAGAAGCCAAAGGCCAGCTAAAGGATAAAGTAAAGAAGCCAAAGGCCAGCTAAAGGATAAAGTAAAGAAGCCAAAGGCCAGCTAAAGGATAAAGTAAAGAAGCCAAAGGCCAGCTAAAGGATAAAGTAAAGAAGCCAAAGGCCAGCTAAAGGATAAAGTAAAGAAGCCAAAGGCCAGCTAAAGGATAAAGTAAAGAAGCCAAACGCCAGCTAAAGGATAAAGTGAAGAAGCCAAACGCCAGCTAAAGGATAAAGTAAAGAAGCCAAACGCCAGCTAAAGGATAAAGTAAAGAAGCCAAAGGCCAGCTAAAGGATAAAGTAAAGAAGCCAAAGGCCAGCTAAAGGATAAAGTAAAGAAGCCAAAGGCCAGCTAAAGGATAAAGTAAAGAAGCCAAAGGCCAGCTAAAGGATAAAGTAAAGAAGCCAAACGCCAGCTAAAGGATAAAGTGAAGAAGCCAAACGCCAGCTAAAGGATAAAGTGAAGAAGCCAAACGCCAGCTAAAGGATAAAGTGAAGAAGCCAAACGCCAGCTAAAGGATTAAGTAAAGAAGCCAAAGGCCAGCTAAATGATAAAGTGAAGAAGCCAAACGCCAGCTAAAGGATTAAGTAAAGAAGCCAAACGCCAGCTAAAGGATTAAGTAAAGAAGCCAAAGGCCAGCTAAAGGATTAAGTAAAGAAGCCAAAGGCCAGCTAAATGATAAAGTGAAGAAGCCAAACGCCAGCTAAAGGATTAAGTAAAGAAGCCAAACGCCAGCTAAAGGATTAAGTAAAGAAGCCAAAGGCCAGCTAAAGGATTAAGTAAAGAAGCCAAAGGCCAGCTAAAGGATTAAGTAAAGAAGCCAAAGGCCAGCTAAAGGATTAAGTAAAGAAGCCAAAGGATAAAGTAAACAAGCCAAAGGCTAGCCAAAGGATAAAGTAAAGAAGCCAAAGGCTAGTTAAAGGATAAAGTAAAGAAGCCGAAGGCTAGTTAAAGGATAAAGTAAAGAAGCCAAAGGCTAGTTAAAGGATAAAGTAAACAAGCCAAAATTTAGCCAAAGGATAAAGTAAAGAAGCCAAAGTTTAGCTAAAGGATAAAGTAAAGAAGCCGAAGGCTAGTTAAAGGATAAAGTAAAGAAGCCAAAGGCCAGCTAAAGGATAAGCTAGAAAATAACACAAAGGTAACTTCAGTAAGAAATATGTAGCTAAAATCTAGAAATATCAAAAGTGCTAAAAGACTACGGTAACTAGAAGTCTGCAAAGTGAGCGCGATGTTTTTAATTTATTTAAACTAATCTAACATTTATAACCTGTTTATGTAACTTCGGCTGCTAACAGTTATACTCTGTGTGCTGAACGTTCAGCTGTTGTTTCCTGGATAAGTTCACTCTGAGGAGTCGAGACGTGTCGCAGCCTGAGACCAAACGTCCTCTGTCCCTCCTGGTCCACTTGGATCAGGTTCTGGACTTGGTCCCATCTTTGTCTTCACTGTGAGTTTCATGTCGGCTGTAGGTCGAGCCTCGCTGCTCCTGATCCACGTTTTGACATTTTTATTCTTTAATGATGAAGTGAAAGCAGCCGAAGTCATCACTGAGTGTTTTCAGCATGTCCCCTGAATGAAGGCGGCTGGAAGCAGAGGAATGTTTAGCTCGGGCCTTGAACCATCGATCCTTCCTGCTTCACTTGCTCTGCGTTGCGTCATGGTAGCGGTCTTTCACCACCGTGTCGCGTGCAGACGGTTTCCCTCTGCGTCGGCGGGTTTGTGTCGGAGTCGAGCGTTTGCTTCAGCTCCGTTTCTGGAGCAAACGGTTTCTGTCGAGGAGAAGTTGAAACAAAAACGCGCAGCTACTCCACTTGAAAGCCGTCGGCAGGGTAACCATGGATACGCCTGCTTCTTCCACTTCTCGGCCTGCAAACGTCATTAAGGCTCTTTTTGAAGTTTCGCAGAGCAGCTTCGAGTGCTAGCACAAAAAGAGACCATTGAAAGTAAACGTGTCAAGAAGATGGCGAGCCGTCAGGACCGACGCTCTGTGTCCTGGTTTTAGGATCCTTGAGGTTACCTTCAGGTGTCTTCCCATCACAAAGTGAAGGTTGACGTGTCATTAACATGGCGGCTGACAGGTTCCCTCCTCCAGCTGTGAGCAGCTGCAGTGCCTTTGTGTGCCAGGTAGCTCTCCAGGTGGAAACTGATCCTGACCTTAGTGCTTTAATGAAACCGAACGCTGCTTCCTGCTCCCGTTCACGTCGTTTCCACTCTGAACGGCACTGACAAGAACAGTCCGCTCGGATCGCAGAACTTCATCATTTATGTCAATAAATAAACCAAACTGTTGATATCAGGCATGTCCTGACGTTTTCAGAAGAAGCACTGGTGGATGCTAAATCTGAATTATTGTAGTTTCACTGCAGGCTTCCAGATCCCCAACATCTTTATTATTCACCAAACATCAGTTTCACTCAAAAAGTACGAGTTAACTAAGACTAGCTGTGGTCCGCAGCTCGTTACTGAGACGCTCACGTTCATCCACGCTGCAGACGTTCCCTCCGTCGTACGGCCGACCTAAACACACAAGTAAAAGGTCGACTGCAGCCGAGAGGAGCAGCTGCTGACAACTAAAGCTGGGCCATATCATATCGTTCCCGGTAATACCGGTAAAAAAAGCTTGCCCGGGCAAAAAAGTTATATCAAGATATGCTAATTTCATGACGTAATACGTCAGGGCGCCCCGCCCCCTTAACAACTGAGCGTTTCAAATGACCAAACCGAACTGCTCACCTCCCCTGTAACGCTAATTAGTTACGCACAATACTGTACTAGCTAGCTAAAATGCTAAAAACAAACAACGCGCGCCTCTTCTTCTCTCCATCCAGCTCTAAACTGCAGGTACAGACAGCTCAACTGTTGCTCCCTCCCCCCACCCCTCTCCGAGTTGCGTGTGTAGGCTGCGTCTCCCTCGCTCTAAACTGTCGGTACAAACACACGCAGCTCAACTGTCTCTTGAGTTCCACAGTCGGTCCACGGACCAAGAGGCAGGTGATCAGAGACAGATCAGTCAGAGAAATGAATCATTCCTGCAGGAACAGATGAAACACCAACAAGCTTCAGGGTCAGCTGATCACCTTGTTACAAGTTCTGGAAGTTACAGCTCATTTAAAAGAACATATATTTTGTTGTATGTTACATTTGTGCTCAACAGATATTAAGCTTCATTTTTTTTAGTTGCTTTAAGAAACTACACCTTCACTTTAGTTTTGCGGTGGATTTTGTTGATCCATATTTTGTGCAGACTTTTTCAATCTAAATAACAGATCATTTTTATTTTTTTTATGTTTATACTTGGAAACTGAATACTTTACTAAATATAGTAATTTCAGTAAAATTACCCCTTGTTGTTTTTTTAAATTTTATATAATACTGCAAAGCAACATGTTAAGTTAATTTTGTCAAATAAATAAATTTAATTTCTGTTTTTCTGTTTTTTTGTTGTTGTTATATCACAAAATTTATTGTTATCGTGATAATGCTCTGAAATATCACAATATAATTTTTGAGCCATATCGCCCACCCCTACTGACAACAAAACCTCGATGGTGCTCTAACACTTCATTGTAACGTGAAACCTTTGACTTTTAGCAGCTGAAACTGGACGTTTGAAGGATTTTATACATTTTCACTTGTAAACTGTGTTCAGACGTAGCTCTTTAAAGTAAAACCGTCTTCTGGGGTGGAGAAAATAAGTCCTGCTGTCTGAAACTCGCAGGACTTTTCTGACGCACCACTTGGTGTCAAACAAAAGCAGCCAGACACGTTGTCATCTGTGATAACAGCTGAATGATCTTTGCTGAAGGCAGCTGAAACTCTTTCATTGCTGAACTGTTGGAGCGGTGAGTTTGAACAGCTGACGTTTGCTGCAGGAAAACAAAAATGGAAAGAAGCAGGAGAACAGCCGAAGTTTAGCAGAACAAGCCGAAATGGGCAGAGAGAGGCTGAGTAGATTACAAAAAGCCTAAAATTATCAAAGAAGGAAGCTGAAGCAGAGCAGCTGAAACAGTTTGAAGGATGCAAAGAGAGCTCCATGTTCAACGAGACAAACATGGCCGACCAAGCTAAATATTTCTAAAGGTAAACATTATGCAGTCCCTGCAGGGACGTTCTGGATGAGCCGAACGTTGCAGACGTGACTTGTAGAAACGAGTTGCGAGCTGAGAAAGGTAAAGACGCGTCCACGACGTGGAGCTCCGGGTCGATACGTTCCACGTTTGGACTCTGCGTCTCCCCGAGCAGCTCCGTAAGTCACCTCGTCCGTCAGCTTTACGTTCCTGCAGCAAGGCATCTAATCTGTATAAATGTCAAACGACACGTTTGACTGGGGATGAACTTTGAAACTCCTCCCATCGTTACGCTGCAGAGGAACTGACGCACTCAATCATCTGTCTTATTTTACACAACACGTTTTCATATCGACAACATCTGTACAACATCTCTCAGGCTGGGGACCAACGGTTAGCACGGATGCTAACGTAGCTTATCGGTGGAGTTTTCAGCGTTCGTATGGTCGTGGTTGCTCCAGATGTTTCTAACAGATGTTCACAGACAAAGAAAACAAAACGGCTCTACTTCCACATGTTTCTACAGGAAGCTACGGGAGCCCTGCTGGGACAAACACTCTGCTGACTGTTGAAGTGGTGCCGCAGCTAAAAGCAAATTAGGCTCCGCCCCTCAGGCTCTAGTTTTTCGTCACTCCATGTATGGTATTCGTACCGCGGTTTCCTGAAGGCCGCCTCCACGCACTCTGGTTGTCTGAAGACGTCCGGTTCGATTCAGTTCTGTCGGTTCCATCACAGTTTAAACGTTGAAGACTTTAAAGTTGAGTTTTGTTGAAGTCGCTCCGTGAATCAGGTGAAAACAAAGAATGATTCCTGACGTTTCAGTTTGGCTGAATCAGATTTGTAGTCACTCGTGCGACCTGATGACATAATCAGCGTTAAGCTGCCGGTTAACCCACTTCCTCTGCCTCCTCTCACCGCCTGTAATAATGTTTACTGAGCAGCAATTGGATTGGACTCGTTAATTCAGGAGCGCCGAGCGTTTACACCGAACAGGAAGGAAACCGTTTGCAGGCGCTGGTGTTGAGGCGAGATGTTTTCCAGCTGTTTCAGGTCCGTTCCTCTCGAGTGGCCGCCACTCGACTCAAACTTCCTGTTCCAGAAGCTAAACGGGACCGGCTCCTGTGGGCTGGTCCACACCGGAGGAGGAATGAGAACTGTGCAGAGTGAAACGTGTCGTAAATCACCTTTTAATCTCAGTTTGATCCTTTTAGCTCCGACAGAACCACAGAAGAATCTGTTGTTCTGCGGTGGAAAGATCAGTCCTGGCTTCATAATTCCTCCTGTCTAAGTAAAGGTTTAATAATGATACAAATGTCCATCAGGCGCATGTTGTCTGTTGTTTGCTTCATAGTTAAACCTCATTAAGTGTAAGCTAAAATCAAATGTAAGCTAAAAGAGGCCTGAACAGATTTCCTTCAGCTCTTCATCACGTCCTCTCAATCCTCCTCCACCACCTTTCAAACAGCCTGAACAAAAATAATTCATTTTCACTTTTCCACCAGATCTGCAGCTAGAAGGCAAACTAAGGCTTTATCTTTTAAATACGTTGAACAGTGTAAAATGAACGTCTTGTTTTTTATCATCAACAAGAAACCCAAGAAAATGTAAATGTTTAGTCCCGATGCTGCTCAATAATCCAGGTAGAAAAATCTAACTACCGTATTTTCCGCCTGATAAGTCTCACCTTTCTATAAGTCGCTTTGTCCAATTATTGGCAATAAATTGGAAAAATCCATAAACATGTCGCACCTTTATTTAAGTCGCGTCTATTATGCGTCACCGCTACACGACGCGTCAGCGCCTTACTTGCCCTGCTGAAAATGGCGGCCACAGAAGCGAGCGAGCACGAAAGGACTTTTAACAAGATTAANAAAAGATATAGATATAGAGATATAGAGATATCGATATATAGATAGATAGATAGATAGATATTTCAACCTTTTATTGAAACAGTTTAGTCCCATTGAGCCATGAGGACTCCTTTACAATGAGATAAGTACCGGTAATGTCTAAATGCGAGTCTGTCTAAATAATGTCATAGTCCCATCTCCTATCTAATCTTTGGCCCTAAACATGACAAAGACAACAACCGTGGCAGATCACATGCATGTTTTTGTGGAGCAGATGACAGTTTGACTGTAGCAAAATTATTTATTGTATAACTTCAGTGAACAGTTAGGTGTAATCAACAATAACGATCAAGAAAAGAGTAGCTTAAAACACTTATTATTACTCCAAATACTGTCATCTAAGCTCCCAAATTTAGTCAACAATAATAAAAAATAAACATTGGAGGAGACCTGCATCAAGTATACCTGTACAATAAAAAGAAAATCGATATATGGTAATACTGTAGTTTAAAAGAAAATTCTCTTGATATGCTTTAAACTAGGGCTACACATTATATTGAAGCTTTGTTGTCTCAATATCAGTGAGCGCAACATCACACAGGACAGCTCCACTAATGAATCCTAAACCATTATATTTCAACAGTGGTGGGCCGCCGACCGCTAGGGAGCGCTAAAGTGCTAATCCGCTTATAGCGGGCCTAAATAATTTGTTAGCTTTACAGCGGATTGCCTAACTTTTATAATTCATAAGCGGATTTGTGCTATTTTTATTTAAAATGCAGTACCGCTAATAACTAATTATCTATCAGTAAAAACGAAAAAACTTATTTACGAGCTCGGACGACTGCTAACAGACTATATCCTGTCAGCGCCGGATGTGGTCCGTGACAAAAAAGCGTCCCCCTCAGTCTCTTGGTGTGTGCTCTCTCTATAGCAGTTAGCAGCCAGTGTGTTACTCTGCAGCCTTATTGCTTGTTTTCGAAGAGTCAGACGAAGACTTTTTAACATGGAGGGTGAACTTGTGGATGTTTCTCAGCGGCCTACGCGACGCGTCTGGATTTTAAAAAGTTCGCCATTAGCACTCTTCAAAATGGCGTCCGCGACGGCCACAGAAGCCAGGATTTTACAACAAAACACGGTAAAACAATTATTTCTTTGCTGAGAAAAAATATATTTCATAGCTGGCGTTATAGCACAAGTTCTTC
The DNA here is from genome assembly GCA_038048925.1 of Garcialebias charrua. NCBI lineage: Eukaryota > Metazoa > Chordata > Actinopteri > Cyprinodontiformes > Rivulidae > Garcialebias > Garcialebias charrua. Next base: position 18,139 of record JBBPBX010010324.1, read on the forward strand.
TGAGCTTGAGAGTTTTACGAAATGGTCAAATCTGCTGCATTGCTGGTCAGTAAAAGAACAGCACTTTGCCAAGCGCTGCCGTGCCACACTATAAACGCATGCACAGTGCGCGCGCAGCACGTGCGCTCCAGCTTGCGGACCAAAGCGCGACTATATCCGAGGCTTGAGATACATCATAAGTACAACATAAGTGTAATACACAAACACACTAAGCTACATCATATATAGTTTTTGAGCAAGTCCTTTTTGACCTATTTCTTAAATGTATACATTGATTTAGCATTTTTAACATCACTCTCCAGAACATTCCACAATCGAACTCCCTGAATTGAGGTAGACCGTCCCTTTAAGCTGGTTCTGAATTGTGGTTTGATGAATATCTCTGTCCCTTTGAGATTGTAATAACTTTGTCTTTTTATAAAATTTCTTTGGATATTTAAAGGTAATGTGTTACAGGTAGTCCCCGACTTACGAGCGCTCTGACCTACGAGCATCCGGACTTACGAGCTGGCGAACGAGAAGTAAATTTGTAAAAAATACAGCACTTTTTTGTGTTTTTAGATGAAAGTGTGTTAGCTAACCGTTTGGAAACACGTTTCCGACCATGTTTATGAACTAATATGAATGTTTTTGATGAAAAACGAGTGTTCGTAGTAGCGCTAGCATAAATGTTCCAACTTACGAGCGAAAATCCGGACTTACGAGAACACGTGCTTCGTGTTCCAACTTACGAATTTTCGTGTTACGAGCAACTCGTTGTAACGGAACTCGTTCGTAAGTCGGGGACTACCTGTATTATGAGCCCTATACATAACTGATAAAATACTATATTCTACCAATTCCTGGAATTTCAATAAATTTAGCTGAAGAAACAAGGTGTTTGATGGGTGACTGAAATGTTTTCTGGTGATTACTCTTACAGCTCTCTTTTGTAAAATAAAAACAGGCTTTGTAATTGTTTTGCACGCTTTTCCCCAAACCTCAATACAATAGATTAAATGTGGAACAATGATTGTGTTATACAACATATACAGAGCTTTATCAATTAAAAAATCCCTGACTTTATATACAGGTACATGAACACACAGCATGACAATCACAAACACCTGGACAACAAAATGGAGGAGATAAGCAAGACAATTAACAGAGAGACCAGGGAGTGTAGGGATGGGGACCCACCACCTGAGAGCAACATGCTTACAACTGTTATCTTGAAGTTCTAGGGTGTAGAGAGCCACAGAAACGGTTATGGTAGGCCGGATTTGGCCCACGGGCCTTGAGTTTGACACATGCGATCTAGTGGTACTAAAAGTAACAAAAGAAAAAAAAAAAACCAAATATGTCTGCAGTTTAGCTAACAGACTTTGGAATGGGTACATTTTGTCCTTGTCAAACCTGTTGAAGAGAACCAAACTAAATACTCTGAAACTCAAACAACTTACTGTATAACAGTTCATGCACCGCTAGTTGGCAGTGTAGTGCAAATATTGCATAACTTGCTGGCTTGTTGAATTTAATTAGCGGATTAGAATTAGCTTCCCCTAATTTTCATAGGACATTAGTGCTTTTGAAATTGCGGAGCTAAATAAATTAATAAGTGCTTTAGAAATAGCGGAACTAATTTTTGGAGTAGCGTTGCCCACCACTGTATTTCAAGAAGCATGCCCTCATGTTCTGCACTCTAAAATATTTAGGTCAGTCTCATGTCACTGGCCTTGATACACCAGGTTTAGATGATTGTGAAGACTTGATAGAAGATTAAAAACCTGGTCCTCGGAGCCAAGAATAACACACTCTGCTCACAGTCTCACCAAATCTCAGTTCCAATCAACAACATTGTCAAGCAGGTATCAGCAAGTCCAGTAAAGATTTCATTCCTGTCTAACGCATGTTTCCCCTAAAGCTTTGCAAGGAGATATTGTTTAATTAGTTTTCTTTGGAAGACGTTGGGACGTGTGGTTGAACCTAGTAATTGTTCTGGTCACATGACTCTTACCTGGATATTAAAATCTTTGGTTTCTTTTTTTCATCTCCCTCCCTTGAAGTCTGCCCCTCCTTCCATGCCCATCTTCCCCACATCTCTGTTTCTGTGCCAGACTTCTAGCATAACACAGATGGCCCTGGCTCAAGCAGTGATGTTAATCTGAGAGAAGGATGCCAGAGTTTTCCCTCGCTGTTTAAACACTTCTTGTGTTTCTGTTTGCTTTGTCGTATTCCATCTTTGGTGCCGGGAATCAGAGTTTTAAACCCTTGAAACTTCCTGTTTCTGCCAGTTGTGACTCTGAATGTAGATTTTTATCTCGTTAAATGCGATGTGCACTCACACAGACCTCTGAAGGCGTGCATGCTTTTCTGTGATATTTGGCAGCAAGCTTGTTTTCTGCAGATTGTTTTGGATTCCTGGCTTGTTAGTGCTGAGCACAGGATGATGCCATGCCAGTGAAATCAGTGATTCTGGGTTTCTTGAGCCTAACAAACCAGCAGATAAACTCTAGTGCGACTGGGTCATTGATTATAGATACTAGAGTTGGCTAAACGCATGGATTCAGTCTAATCTTGAAATGTGCTTTAAACTACATGTATACGTAGTATACAGGTCTCATTTTATAAAAATAAATACATATAGTTGCAACTCCTGAATGGTTACTCATTTGGAAAAAAGGGAAATGAAGTTGGAGAAACTCAAGTGGTTCATTGGTTACAGCTCATTTTGCAGTACCATAAGTGGATCAGGAAACAGAGGACAGTCTGGACTCAGTTGACTAATGTGATATCAGCAAGGCTCATCTTCAGACATGCCTCTGTCCCTGTGTCACTCCAACGAAAGAGCTTGAGGAAAGACAAACCTGTTGTCTGGAGCACAGCGATGTTGCTCCAACAGAGATGATGGAAAGTTTCCAATTTATTTATACATTTTGTCTATTAAAATCAAGCTTGTTGGTTTCATAATGCCATTTTAAACATGATTTTTAAGTAAAAAGTTATTTGAAAGAGAAGCAGTAAAATATAAACATTCCGTATTTAGTTAGTTCCTCTGAAAGAAGGCTGGCTATGTAAAGTGTTTATTATCTCACGTTGTCTTAAAGGAAATAAATGCCAAGAATGGCTTCCAGGACAGGTTTTGTTGAATTCTCTGAATATTTAATATATAGATGATTTACGGTTTTGTTGAATTCTCTGAATATTTAATATATAGATGATTTACTCATTCTGCTACAAAATGCATCAATGAGTACATCTCCCCAAAACGTTCTTTAATTCAGTAATATATTTAGTTAACTTTAAAATACATTAACGTGTGACTTATTGTAGAAATGCACAATACAGTATTGGATTTTTGTCCGATATGCCTATATGTTAAAACTTATTTGGCTGATGAACAATAATAATACCAATATTTTTTCCTAAACCTACAGGTACTCACAGAGACTACATATTTTTCTCTGCTGTGGAATTAAACTACCGGTTAGTTATTCTGCATGGTCTTTGTCAATTTGACCAGCTGCCAAATGCAGATGCCAAAAAGGGGGATGAATATGATTGTAACACTTCAACTTGGATTATGTTTGATGTCAAATTTATTCATATTTACTCTCTCTAACACAATGACAACACTCGAACAGTGCAAATTTGTACTTTTTCACAAATCAAAACTTGACTTGTTCACAAGCAACAAGTGAAAAGTGCATAAGTAGTAGTGCATTTATAGTTATACTTGACAGTTTCTTACATTAAAAATTAACTTAAAATTGAAGCAGAGTTATTTTGGTGGAATAGTCGATGTTCGATATTTAACTTTATCGCTAATATCGTCCGATACCGATACTATGCCGATAATATTGTGCATCTCTAATCTATTCTAGTCCAAGCTTTCCTGTGCTGTATTGTTAGATGATATAGCTGATATATTGTATTTAAAAAAAGATTAATTAATGCGCAGCTGTAGGAAAAATGTATTCTTTTATGGACAAGGCCTTAAAGCAAAATCGATTTTAAATAGGTACCTCAGATATTGTTATGGTCATCACCCCCCTTAATTTCACTCTTTACTAACACTAAATGTTATTAAAAATACTTTATAACCTGAATCTGTACATGTCATGCCACAACACTTGTCTTATGGGTACAGCTTTGTCTCCAGTGATGTCATGATTTAGTGAGAAACTTTCAGCATTGCACTGTACATCCAGACAACTCGACTAAATGCACTTTGACCTCTTTGTTCCATTTTCACGCATTAAAAATGTCGCCACAGCTCATTAGGTGTAATAACATAATTAGGTGGGTGCTTTTGCATGAACTAACCTGGCCTTTGTATTCTGTTCAGGCCTCTTTATTTTTTTGGGTGAAAAAGCGAGGATTACTTTTAATACACAATCTGCTTAATGTCTGCATTGCTAAGTTTATGTAATGACTAAAAAACAAAAGGCCTCACTTTACTCTTCTTAGGTCCAAATGTTGGTTTTCAGCTCATTTAACATGCTGAACCTTTAACATTATACAGTTCTTTTATTTAAATAATTTTATATTCGGTATGAAGTTGATCTTGTGGTTCAGATATTTAGCTTTTTGCACTGATTTTAGGATTGGGCTTATGATGAAATTATATAAATGTGTTGGTTTGTTTTGAAAGTGTAGCACCCAGGCCAACAAATACCAAAGCAAGGCTCCACTAGAACATTTAAGGCTTCTCTGGTTTTAAACATTCCCTTCATAAAATTAACATTTAAAATTTAGATGGGGAAAAAATTCCCACTAAAATGAAAAATACAGTAATTTATCAGTTTTTTGTTTAGAGCATTTGTCCAAAACAGCAGGAACTAAAAGAGATGCAACACACAACACTGTTGATGTTATTTACTTGTGATGACTAATGTCCATTTGTTGTCGAGCCCAGAAAGTTGTAAATGTAAAAAGTTGACTGATTTGTACTGTATCAGTTAAAATATTTGACAGTAAAAAGAGCTCCACAGGAAAAATATGTAGTTCAGAGTCAACATTTTAAAAATAAAATTTTAAATAATTAAAAGAAACATCCAGTGTCACTTTTAAAATCGTGTACCACTAAAACTTTTAGATGTTTTTTGTTGTTGTTTTTTCCCCATGTTTTTTATGTATAAAACATAGGCACAATTGTGGAAAAATAAACATAGGTGTTTTATTACTTTCCTTTTTTTTTATTTAAATTTTTTTCTTTTGTTTACTGTGTTTTTGAACTGATCTAGGATAAATGCACAGACACATTGCCAAGGTTAAAAACTTTACTCTGGTTTACAGTATTAGCTAAATTAATCAAGAAATGAAATTTATTTTATCCAACATTTAGATTTTAGTTTCATGGGTATTTAAAGCAGTTGCACACAAAGTTGAAAAAGAAGGGGGAACAAAAACATTTTGTAATGCTGGGAACGTTTATTTTGATATATTTGTTAATACTGTAATGCTTTGCTAATAACTTGCATTGTTCCCCCTTAACAAGGAAACATGAGCAATGTGCTGCAGAAATCACCTTGGGCTGTTTGTTCCAGAGAAGTTAACAAGGAACATAACAATGTTTTCACAATGTTTCTTGTTTCTTTTCATTCATTCTGGTCTAAAGTCCTGGGATTTCAAAGACTAAAATAGTGTACTGTACAGTAGTCTGCTGACTTCCTGCTGCAGGTTTGTTGGAGGAACAGGTCTCAGTCACTCTAAAGAAGGAAGAGGAATAATTCAGCTGTCACAGATATTGATCATGGCTTCCTCCTGCAGAATTGTGCTGACGTTTGTGTTATTTGTGCTATGGAACAGGGTTTCCAAGTTCATTTAGTCGCCATCAGAAACTGCTGCATGCGGTCTTTCCCAGCTGATTAAACCAGACATGAATGGCAGCGTTTGGACCCATCAGTACCACTGCTGTGAGGTTTGATGCAGAAAAACTATTAAAGCTAAAACAAAATGCTGGAATTATTCAGTCAGATTAAGTTTTGTCAAGTTACTGCCAACTACTTAAAACAGTTTCTGAATAAGTGTCTCAAAGGACTAAAAATGAACAATTTTAGCTTGTTCCTGCAGTACTCTGCATTAAATACCCTTCAGACCTTCTTAGTTCTCGAGGCGTTTCCCGGCATTTGAAACAGCTTGGGACCACAGTCGTGGATAATTTCTTTTTTTTTTTTTCCTGCACTGTTGCCTGTTTCTTCAGTGTCATCATGTGGACATTATTGTTTCTGTGTAACAGTTGTTTTTCAACTTGGCAGTGAACGTTTTATCACTGTTAAATGTAGTTTTTGGACTGATTTTAGTGGTTGCACCACAGGATTTAGAAATGAGGGATAAAGGAGAAGATCACAGCGTGTGTTCTGCCTGTTGAGTCTGGATATTCTGCTGAATCATCTCAGCCTCTGTTCTTCTCTGCAACGCTTCATAAAATAGTCAGGGCAGAGCTGGGCCAGGCCACAGAGTTCAACCCACATTATTTCTATTTAGCACAGCTCTCGTCTTTGCTGTATCTCACCTCGAGCTTTCACCGTTGATCTGTGAAATATAACGCTTCTTGTTCCCATTTTGTCTTGCACCAGCGTTCTGCCTTCACGAGTCTTCAACCATATGCATAGTTGTTGAATATTTATTGTAAGCTAGGAGAAGACGAGTTGTGTATCATAGCACCACAGCTATTTGGCTGTTTGTAGCTAATATTACAGGCTACCCAATTATTTTTACAAGCTGAGTGCCTGTGGAAGCGTTAAACATGAATGTTTGGTGTTTATGTGGCGGTGTATGGTGATGTCATCGCCAGCTGTCATGCTAACACTTCCCATTATCTTCCTAAAAATACAAATTACAAAACCCAACTAATGTTTATATCCTGCTTAATTCTAGAAAAGTTATTATTCATCTAATAATCTAATTGTAAAACACTTGATTTGACTTTTTTTTTCACCCACTGGCTTGTGAGATGTTTTTATACCAGTGAAATAAAAAACACATTTTTAATATATTCTCATATATTTTACTTTTTGTTGTTGCTTGCAGTGTTTAAAGGTGTTTCTAGAAAACTACCGTAGTTTCTTTGTAAATTACGGAAATGCTTTTTTTTTAAAAACCCTCTAAAAATAACTTTAATAAACAAATTCATGATTTATTTTCCGCCTTAGCAGAGTTTACATACGTATAGATTTTGTGTTTCTGCTTATTTTACAAAAAGACTATTTATCTGAAACTATAAATTATTAAGTGTAAATAATTGATTAGCACTTTGGCTCTAAACAAAGATCTGTTACGTAAAACATGAGGAGTTCTTTGCAAAGACGAATCAATTATTTTATCTATATGGGTTTATTTGGTGTGTTTTTGTGTCAAATGAGTCAGATTCAGACAGAAAGGAGATTTGTGTTGGTTTGTCTAAATTCACTCGTCTCCATAATCACAAGTGGCTTCACACATTTGCACCTAAACACCCACGCCACACAGTTTAGTAATTCTTCATTTATGCTTCGCATTAATATATTTTTATTTTATTTTTATATTTAAGGTGCCCAAGTTATTTGTTGGCTATGCATTTATCACAAAATCTCTTTTTTATTGTTTTTGTTCTCAGTTTTTGTTTTTGTTCTCCGTTTTTGTTAATGTCCAAACAGAAAATGGTCTTTTGACTCTACATTTGTATTGCTTTGGATTTCTTGTCAACTGATGGCAGATGTTTTAGTTTTGGCTTCGTAATGTTGGTAGTTGCCTGAGATATTTTACTTAAACTTTTAGACATTTAAATGTAATTCTTATTATTTTAATTTAGATCAACTCTGAAACATTGGACACGCTCACAGAACATTTTAAACCAGGACTTCGATGTCTTTTAGCCGCCTCAGTGTGAGTTCTGATTGGGCCGAAACAGCGAGAGGGTTGAAGCCAGCACGTTTCTGCCCTTTATTTGCTGCAAAGCGAGATAGTAACGGACTCCCGCTTTCAATGTTATCAGCCATTAAATGGTCGTTATTAGTTGTCATCAACCCCATATGTAATGGTCAGACTCCCCCTTCAAAAGATGTGACACTGTAACTCCAAAAATACACTACATGCGGTCCGGCTCTGCCCCGCTCCGCAGGTCGTAGCTGAGCGAGTCCAATTTCCACTTCCTCCGCTCCGCTCAGGTCTGCCTGGATGCGCCGCTCTGAGACGCATGCGCAGGAATTGCGAGATCGCGCGATAAATCAAGTGATAAATAAGTAAGTCAGAACAAAACAACTGGCTTTGCGGCTCAATAATGGGATGAAGTGATGACATATGGTCAGGGCTTTCCAAACGTTTCCACGCCATGGCCCCCCCAAGCAGCATTAGCTTCTGGCCGAGGCCCCCCTCGCAAACCCACAAACCATACTGCAAAATATGTAAAGAAACATAAACTTTTAGAATGTTTAAGGTTTATTCACTATATTCAATTACCGTAATTATTACAGCTGTTGAGCATAAAAATGTTATTAACACGTTTTAAACACTGGATTATATTCCCACTGGAAAAACAACTTTCAACAAACTGTTGACCAGAAGAACAAAACAAAAATCTAACTTCTTCCAAACGTGTTTATCTGGAAAGTTATCATTAATATTTACTATGTTTTAGTTTTTCTTTTTCTTTTTCTTCTCTCCAGCTGTCTGGGGCCCCCTGGGCGGCCCCCTGATGGCCCCCACTTTGGAAACCGCTGGTCTAGGCTACCACCTGGTTGTGGGATTAAACGACACACAATTTTATTATCAAGGGAAGATCGATGAACTTTGTGGTTAACTTTTATTTTTTACTAAAAGCAAAGAGAACTGTGTCTGTCACACATGATGTGTTGCGCTCCAAGTCAATGCAGCCGAGTTTTGCTCCACGCCTCTTTTGCTTCTCTTGTTCCATTCCTGAAATCTCACGTCCAGAGGCAACATAAAGACGGACTGGTCTTTGAGGCCTTTTCATGGGACTGTTTTTGAACATGCTTGTCTAAACCTGTTATAGTGTTCTGCACGGTTTTTGTATGCAGTGTCTGCATCACTAAAACAGGAATAATAACTGCTGGCCTGGCACTGGTCATGGTCAAAGCCTCCTGCAGGCATGAATGATGAGCTGCTGGCAGTCTGCTGGCTCATGCTCGCCTTCCACCAGGGTTTGTTTCAACAACAGAAGAAGCGCTGCAATCTTGTAAAGATGGGTGTTGCTTGTGACCAAGCACTTTATCCTGCGTCCTTCAGCCAAGCAAGCAGGATCATTTCACATTGCAAACATCTCCATAGTTGTCAATAAACTGAGCGAGACTTAACAGTTTTCTGAATTTCAGTAGAGAACATGATTTTGTTCAAATGGATCAATAAGGCATTATATTGTGACAATGGGTTCAAATTACTTTATTTCACAGTTAAAGATTTACAGATTGTGTTGTAAAGAGCTTTAAGAATCTTGAGTAGATAAAAGGCTCGAAGTACAGTCCATTTAAAGGTTTTGGACTCATTTCAGTGGTTTTTAGTGTTTATATGTATGAGTAAGTGCTTTGCAAGTTTATTTAACTACTGTACACTCAGACCACCGATGCTGTTGACAAGCAGGGTGCCGGCGGAAATTGTGCTACTGTTAAGCCACTGGCAGAGCTCAGCGTACAGGCAGTACGCCACACTACGCCGTACGTACGCCGAGGCACAAGCGTAGCCCCGCAGGGCACGAACGCGCAAAGCTCAAATTTTACGACCGCGTACACGATGTGCATTGTCTCACAATAAACTGCCCGGCGCCGGACTGTTTTGTATGTTACACAAATGAATTAAATTCCCCTTCTTCATCGCTAAACTGGTCTTTTATTTTGTTTGCCAAAAGTCAAGTAATCGCTTCCTCCTCCTTAACTCCATGACTGAAATGAATGAATTTGTCACGAGCGAATAATAATAATAATAATAATAATAATAATAATGCATTTTATTTGGTAGGGGAGTGGTGGCGCAAAGGTTAAGAAGGTGCGCTTGTGATCGGAAGGTCGCCGGTTCAAGCCCCGGTACCGACAACATCAAAGATGTGGGTGGGATAAGTGAAGCGGTCACACTTGTATCCACCCTCATCTGCCCCACTCTGGGCCCTTGAGCAAGGCCCTTAACCCCCACCATCTGCTCCCCCGGGAACCCTAGATATCAGCTCTCTGCTCCACACAGAGGGCTGTGGTTGCTCGGTGGTCTGTGGTTGTGTCAGGAAGGGCATCCGGCGTAAAAACAACTGCCAAATCTTCGTGCGACCAGTTCGCTGTGGCGACCCCTAACGCAGGGAAAAAAGCCGAAAGAAGAAAAAAAAATAATAATAATTTGGTAGCGCCTTTCAAAACACTCAAGGACACTTTACAGCATTAAAAACACAATAAAAACAGTATAAAATAACTATATACCGGTAAAAAGAAAAATTAAAATCAATTAAAAAACACACAAAAAAGAAAATATATAAAATAACTACATAAAAAAGAAAAATTAAAGTGAGAAGGCTAACTTGAACAGATGAGTTTTGAGTTTTGATTTGAAGGTCAGAAGGCAGTCAATGTTACGGATGTCTGGGGGAAGAGCGTTCCAGAGTTGGGGAGCAGAGTGAGAAAAGGCTCTGTGTCCCATGGTGCGGAGGCGGACAAGAGGCACGTTGAGGTGGATGGAAGAGGAAGAACGAAGGGAGCGTGAATGGGTGGTAATGTGCAGGAGATCAGACAGGTAAGGAGGGGCGAGGCTATGAATAGCCTTGAAAGTGTATAACAGGATTTTAAATTGAATTCTGAATGTGACTGGAAGCCAGTGGAGTTGCTGCAAAACTGGGGTGATGTGGTGGAATGAGGGGGTTTTGGTAACAATGCGGGCAGCTGAGTTTTGAACCAATTGAAGCTTACGGGTTAATTTGTGAGGCAGACCAAAAAGGAGAGAGTTACAGTAATCAATTCGAGAAGTGACCAGACTGTGGACCAGGATGGAAGCAGAGTGCAGAGAGAGGGATGGACGGAGACGGTTGATGTTTCGAAGGTGGAAATAAGCAGACCGGGTAATACTTGAGTGTGAAAAGAGAGAGTGCTATCAAGAATGACACCCAGACTCTTAACGTGAGGGGAGGGAGAAACCAAGGAGTTGTCAATGTTGAGGGAAAAACTGTTAACTTTAGATAAGGTGGATTTAGTACCAATGAGTAAAAACTCTGTTTTATCACTGTTTAATTTCAGGAAGTTAGACGTGAACCAGGATTTAATTTCAGCTAAGCAGGAAGTGAGGGAGGAGGGAGGCAGTGAAGAGTCAGGTGCAGTGGATAAAAAGAGCTGGGTGTCATCAGCAAAACAATGGAAATGGATGTTAAATTTACGGAAGATATGGCCAAGGGGGAGAAGGTAGATGATGAAAAGAAGAGGCCCCAGGACAGAGCCTTGGGGCACACCTGAAGTCACAGGAGAGCAATGGGATCTGAATGATTTTAGTTGGATGAACTGGGTGCGGCCAGAGAGATAGGACTGAAACCAAGCGAGGGGTGTGTGGGTGATGCCAATGGACGAAAGTCTATGGAGGAGGATGTTGTGGGAGATGGTATCAAAAGCCGCACTGAGATCGAGGAGGATTAGGAGGGAAAGTAAACCAGAATCAGCCGCCATGAGAAGGGAGTTGGTGATTCTGAGGAGAGCAGATTCTGTGCTATGACCGGGGCGGAAACCAGACTGAAACTGTTCGTACAGACTGTTATCTGTTAAATGGAGGTGGAGTTGAGAGGCGACTGTTTTTTCCAGAATTTTAGAGATGAATGGAAGGTTGGAAATAGGACGGAGATTATTGAAGGTATTAGGATCCAATCCAGGTTTTTTAACGATGGGAGTGATAACTGCAGTTTTGAAAATAACTGGGACAGTTCCAGAAGAGAGAGAAGAGTGAATAATAGCAGAAATGAATGGAAGAAGTGATACAATGCAAGATTTAACAAGGGCTGTAGGGAGAGGATCCAGTGAGCATGTAGAGGACTTGGATTTATGAATAAGTTTGGCTATTTCAGAGGCAGGAGGAAGCTGAAAGACAGAAAAAAGTTGACTGGGCGGGGAAGGTTCAGTGGAGGGAGAAACAGGACAAAGTTGCTGATGAATTTTACTGATTTTATCGTTAAAAAAGAACATGAGAGAATTACATGTGTTGTCTGAGTAGAAGTGAGAGGGAAACGAATCCGGAGGATGAAAAATATTATTGAGCAATGAAAATAGGATCTTTGTGTTACCTTTGTTGGAGGAAATGAGGTCAGAGTAATAAGCATGTTTAGTTTGAGATATCAAGTTCTTGTAGTGTAATGTATGGGAGACGTACATGTCCCTGTGGATGGAAAGACCAGATTTTTTATAGAGTCGTTCAAGTTGACGACATTTGGCTTTGATGGTCCGAAGTTCAGGAGTAAACCAGGGGGCAGAATGAGTAAAGGTAACAGATCGTGTTTTAACAGGAGCAATGGAGTTGATAATATGGGTTAAATAATTATTGTATTGAGCAGTGAGTTCATCTGGAGTCAGAAGATGATCAGGGATCAGAGTGGAGGTAATATCAGTGGAGAGGGAATCCAAATTGATGTTTTTAATGTTCCTGAATGAAATGGACCGGCTTATCTTGGTAGATGAAAATAATTATGAAATAATAACTCATGTCCTACCTGGCTGCGCGACGTTCTAAATATTTCCTGGTGGGCTGTGGGCTGCAGGACCAAGGCTCCCTGTTTTTATTTTTAAGAACTTTTTATTAACATATAAAGTTTAGAAACACCGCAGCGGCTGCAGCCGAGCCAGCTCATGCATATTTTTTTTGTCTCCCACTCGACCTGTCAATCAATTGAGTAGGCGTGTCAGCAAATGACGAAATCTGCACGCAGTCTAAAAAATGAACTATTTACATACATTACTTTATTTTTTAGACATTTATTTACACCTATTAAATAATAGTCCTCTTCAGCTGAGGGCAGCTGTGGCTGAGAGGCTAGAGCAGTCTCCTCCAATGGGAGAGCTGGGAGTTCAATTCCACCAGCAGTCACATGCTCGGTCATCCGGGAGGGACTCGGAGTAGAGCCGCTGCTTCTCCACATCGAGAGGAGCCAGTTGAGGTGGCTCGGGCATCTGGTTAGGATGCCTCCTGGACGCCTCCCTGGTGAGGTGTTCCGGGCATGTCCCACTGGGAGGAGACCCAGAGGAAGACCCAGGATACGCTGGAGGGACTATGTTTCTCGGCTGGCCTGGGAACGCCTTGGGATTCCCCCGGAGGAGCTGCTCCAAGTGGCTGGGGAGAGGGAAGTCTGGGCCTCCCTACTTAGGCTGCTACCCCCGCGACCCGACCCCGGATAAGCGGAAGAAGATGGATGGATGGACTCATTTCAGTGGCTTTTAGTGTTTATATGGATGAGTAAGTGCTCTGCAAGTTTATTTAACTACCAGTAATACTGTACACTCAAAGGAGAGCTGATTTTTTTTGCAAGCAAATGTTGAATGAGTACATTGTAGCAGAAGTTTTTTGACAAAATGTCAACAGAAATCCTTGTCACACTAATTTTACGATTCACACAAACGTTAATATTTTCAGTGAGTGAGGTCACAATAGGGAAATCAGAAAATGGGATTTAGAGCTGCAGATAAGACCCGAGTAGACGGGGACTGTAGTTTAAAAAAATTTGAGCACTGTTACGTAAACTTGTTGTCCTGATGCATTTAGCGTTTTTGATGTGATTTAAATTGATTATGGTAACTTTTTCTCTGAGGTTCTGTCAGAGTAAAGAACAGTCCAACATCTTTTTAGTTTTACCATCATTTTGAGGTTTGGAGTGAGTTTTCTGGTTAAATTATAGCATCATTTGTGCTAACCTAAAAAAAACTTGGTTCTTAAAAGAAAATGCTAAAAAGTAAAGGTTGTTTCGTTAGGCGTGGTTAACAAAAGTAGCTTATTGAAGCACATTCCATATGATCATATCATTGCTGTTGTGGGTAAAAAATGAAATGGAACAGTTCAGTATTGATCTGTTTAAGGTTAAAATCAGACACCACTCTGAACAGCAGAACCACGCTTTCCACAGAGCAACTGTGTCAACTCTTGAAACTGTGCCTGCAGTCAACCTACTTCACATATGGGGAGCAATATTATAGGCAGAAACATGGATGTGCTATGGGGTCTCCAGTTTCTCCTATTGTTGCCAACCTGTACATGGAGGAGGTAGAAAAGAGAGCCTTGACATCCTTTTCAGGGAGACCACCAAGTCATTGGTTCAGGTATGTTGACGACACCTGGGTTAAAATTAAATCTCAGGAAGTCCAACATTTCACTGATCACATCAACTCTGTGGATAAATATATCAAGTTCACACGAGAAGATGTAAAAAATGGCAGGTTGGCTTTCTTGGACTGTGAGGTCTCAGTTTCTGATAGAGGAAATTTGCAAACTGAGGTGTACCGCAAACCCACACACACAGACCAGTATTTACAGTTTGACTCCCATCACCCTCTGGAGCACAAGTTAGGAGTCATCAGGACTCTGTACCACAGAGCAGACAGCGTCCCCACTAACGCAGGAGCCAGACAGAAGGAGAAATCACACACAAAACAGGCTCTAGAGAAATGTGGATATCCTAACTGGGCCTTCCTGAAAGCAGAGAAGAAACCCAAACAGGACTCCAGCCAGCCATCAGGTGAAAAGAAGGAACCCAGACCCAGACCAGTGGCCATTCCATATGTTGCAGGGGTTTCAGAGACATTGAGACGTTTATTTTCTAAACACAACGTCCCAGTGGCTTTTAAACCTCAAAATACATTACGGCAAAAACTGGTTCATCCCAAAGATCCAGTCCCCCGGCAAAAACAGAGTAACATTGTGTATGCTGTTCAGTGTCAGGAGGGCTGTGATCAGTCTTATATCGGGGAAACTAAACAGCCACTGGCCAAAAGGATGGCCCAGCACAGAAGATCAACATCATCAGGTCAGGACTCTGCAGTCTACACTCATCTCCAGGCCAGCGGTCACTCTTTCAGGGATGAAGATGTTCACATCCTTGATAGAGAGGAACGATGGTTTGAGAGAGGAGTAAAGGAGGCCATCTTTGTGAAAAGAAACCGCCCATCATTAAACAGGGGTGGAGGCCTCCGAGTTCAACTGTCCCCCTCCTACAATGCTGTGATTGCTGGTATCACTCAGCCCTCTGTGAATAGCAAACAACCATCAGGGTGCTAACGATCCATTGTTAGGCTGATGGTCCTCCTTGATCATGTGAGCAGCTGGTTTCAGGCTGTCATCAGCCAACTGGTTGTGTAACACTGTGAGAGGGTGCTATTTATAAGACTGAGCTGAACCCAGCACCTCAGACTGAGGAAGTCTTTCGGACGAAAGACGAAACGTTTCTACAATTTTTTGCTTTGTTTTGTTTTTTTGTTTTTTGAATGTCCAGAGGACCAGACTTAGCTTTTTTAGATTTTTCTACCTGGATTATTGAGCATGCATCAGGGTATTCAGTATTGATCCTTTTTGGTCCATAGTTATGTACCCCTCAAGTGAAAACTCAGCCTACCCAGATCTAATCTCTCAAATGAACATGCCCATAAGAACAGCTGCATTTTGGTCTTTATTACTGAACAGATGTCATCAATTATTCTGATGTTATGGCACCATGCAATGTGTGGGGCTGATGGTGCCATAGGGAGGCTGTAATGATGAGTTAGGGCAGCAGCTCAGAGCTATTTTCATGGGAGCCCCTCTGTTTAAACCAATAACAACTCTGACCCAAAAGGTTCTGGTTGAAAAGCTTGTTTTTAATGTCTGTTGTTGGTGCTCTTGACTGAGCTAGCTGCTTTAGCATTGTTCACTCTGTGACGTCTCAGTGGGAAAGTGCTCAGATCTCGTTTCCACCATATTTAATCAAGGCTTGAAAACTTTTGTCTATCGCTCCTTCCTTGTTATAATTAATTTCTTGATTAATTTCATGAAGCACTGCATTGTAACATTGGTCAACATATTTATATTTGTTTTCACCTGATTGAATTATGGTGGACGTGTTCGATCGGAGCATTTGGCCTGCAGGAGGGAGACTCTTGACTCGACTTACTCTCAGTGTGCTCTTGCAAGATAATGGTGCAAAACCACTCCAGATTTAATCAGATGTTGCTGCGATTGTTTTCCATTTCCAACCTCAATCAATCGACTTTGAACTGTTGACTCGAGTTGTCAAGTGGTTTATGGTATTTTATATTAAATCACAATGTGACGTAGTTGTAGATTTTTGGCTATAAAATTGACTTTCAATTGAAAGCTTGTAATCGTTACAGCCCCAGCACAATAAAGCAATTTGTATAATACTGTACTATAATGTATACATCTGTCTCTAAAGGTGACATCAGTGTGTTTATTATAGTTTAAATTGGCATTTTTTTGTCTACATTTCACTGTTAAAACAGGTAAAACTTTTCCTATGTTCTTCTTCAGCAGCCTGGTCAGTTTATAACAATCTTTTAAGAATCTAATAATGCTGGGTCTTTGGACTAATGCAGGTTTATTACATTTACTCCTACATTTGGAAATGTTGATGTCCTCTCTTTAGTCAGTGTAATGATGTGTTCCTTTGAAACGAGATGCTATTTGTATTGAGGTAGTGTGTGACGTTGGGTTATAATTATGCTGCTTCAATAAGCAAAGGACAGTGGAATACATTGTATATTATGCTTTCTTAAATAATTTCTATGACTAATGCGTTAATGTTGCTGAGTCTGTTTACTTTTGTAAGGGTACGTTGCTGTGAGCTCTCTTACAGAAGTGTGCTGCTGCCACGGCTGCAGTGCTAATGGAGCTGAGCACACTGATGTAGTAGGTGGCAGCAGAGTGGAACGTAGTTTTATGGATCACTTCCTGCTGATGTCACAATCTGTTTTTTCTCTTTTTGCAGCCCATTAGTTTGTTATTGTGCATGTGTTTTTTATTTTATCTCGTGCAAAGCTGCATTCTTTGAGCTGAACATTTTTTAATGTGCATTTGAATGCCAACACAGGGTTAAAATGTCTAATTATAAAATTTGTTTCAAACCAGAGATTTATCAAAACAAATGTCATTTATAAAGCACCCACATCTGAAGCTGAATCTGAAATGTCTTCCATGACATTACAATTTGCTGTTTTGATGATGCAGTTGTGTGCTTTTAATATTATAGGCTGAAAGTTGACTGTGACTAACACTAGACAGTACATGTGGCTTGTGAATAATGGAGAAGCCTCAGTTGTCAAAGATGATGAACAGTAAACTTCTTTTCCATAGCTCCTCTTCAGCACGGTTCGACTCGGCTTGGTACAGTTCCAAGAGTTTTTCCACTACCTTTTCTCGTAGAACCAGCCCCCATTTTCAGTCCCTTCTTCTCTGGGGTACCAAGCGAGCCGAGCTGGCACCAAAACGTGACGTCAGAACATTATCGGTCACTGATTGGTCAGGGGGCGGAGTCACTGGATCTTTGAGAAACTTTTCAAAACAACACAATCCGCCATTTGCGATAACTCTAACTCGGAGTAGCGGCTGGACTTATTTTTAAGATTTTTTAAAAACAATCATGACAACACCGTGGTCTAATGGTGAAGTGCAGACGTTTTTTATGTTTGGTGACCGACGACACAATTCAGAGCGAGATGGTCACCGCGGAGGATCATACGAGCTGCTGACACGAAGAAGCACGTGAGGCCGGATCCTGAGCCCCAGCCTCGTTTGCTCCCGAATGCCGAAACCCCGAGCCACTGTAGACGGGTTGGACTGGGACGGGTTTGGGACAGAGGGTGGAAAATGATTTTTAAAAAACATTTTATGTACATAAAATATATAAATATTTTTATGTAAAAATTAATAAACGTGCCAGCTTTATCATGAAATCCTGTTTTCACTTTAATGACTTTGTTAAATAATCTGTTAATCAAAGTTAACTCAGCTGAAAAATCATAAAAAGACACAAAATTATTGGATCTCTCAGCAAAATTAGTTATTAATTTTGTTCTGTTACTTGAAGATTATTTTTGTTCGAACTAATTGTTTGAAAAAAGGGGCAGATATAATAAGATTTTTTCTTCTTTCTGCTACCTTTCATTTTTTATATTTTGTATGTTATCGTTTATGGGATTGTTTTGTATTGTATTTTAAAATGAACAAATTTATTATTTTAAAATGAACAAATTTATAACTAAATAAAAAATAATAAATATTTCCCTCAAACTTGTTGAAAGAAGAGATACGGACTTTAGTTCAACTTTTATTCTAACCCACAGATGTACAAATCACAAAACACAAATTACAATCAAAGCTAAAATAAATAAAATAATATGTATACAAGAAACAAAACCACATATCTAAATTGAACAATAAAAGTAGACACAAGTGCAAATACATCAAATGATGAAGAATAGGTATAAATATTTAAATATAGTTTTTTATAGAATCTGGTTCATCAGAGATTTAATGGCGAATGTGTGAACAAATGGAAGGGTGTGAGTAAAGTGTGACTGGAGCATGGGAAACGGGAGATGAGGGTTATTTAAAGCTGCAGAATTCCTGAGTGATGAGAGGAGAGATAAGGAGAGGAGGCCATAAAAAAAGGGGGAACAAATGTTTTGTCTTTTGTCTCTTGAAGGATGAAGGCTGACCTTTCCATTAGTTAACAAAACTTCAACCCATCTTTTGATATTTTCCTCCCGTTTCCCCTTCAAGACGTGTCACAGGTAAACCTCAGAGCATCTGATGCTCCTGTGCAAGAGAAGAGCGCCTGGGGATAACCCGGCCCGCCATTGCTTAGCTCGCTTTTGGCAGAAAGAGTTCTCTGCAGAACTGAATTATTCATGGGACTTCAGAAGAGTGCAGTGAAAATCCCCACCCCCCATACACTTTCACACAAAAGCCGATAGGCCACATTCTCACACACATGCCGTGCATCATCACATAACACTCCCAATCGTCCAAAAAATAAAAATAATAGCACGTTTTTATTGCTACGTTAGGTTATTCAGGCAGATTTAAATATTTTTGTTGTATCAGAGGAGGACTTGACTGGTTGAATAATTAAATGGCTCGCACCAGATTTGTTAGTGTTCAGACGACAATGCCTGTGTGGAAGGGGATCTTGCTTACTGCTGACTGCTTTGTGTGCTCATGCATTTTTATTTATTTATAGAAAAATGCAGAAATCAGTTACTTGGATGAAAATAAGCAAGGTGCTAGCAGAGCAGGATCAGTTTCTGACAACTGCAGAGGGATTGAGAGGAGGATGCTTCAGTTTATATGGGGAACGTTTAGTGATCAAGAAGGGAGTGGTTGATGTGAGGGGTGCAGAGAAGAGGATGGATTGCAGTCGTGGGGGTGTTGTGAGGAGCAAGCTAGCTGTTTAGTGAGTGAGCACACGTGTGAAAGAGACTGAGGAGAAAAACATGGAAGAGATCAATGATGGCATCAGAAGACTGCAGTATGTTGTGGGTGTGACTGTGGTAATGTCAAGGTTTGTTTCCTTGGAGTGGCTGTGGTTTGTCACACGTCTGTCTGTGTCCACAATCTGTTTCAGATCAAATAAAGACGACACACTTGAGGTCTTATTACATAAAGTACAGTAAAATGTGCAGGGAAGGTGACAGGTTTTGCTGATATTTAATGCAAGCCATTTTGTTTTAAGACCAATGCGACTGATTTTTGAACATTTCTTTTATAATCTTCTTGCTTTCCAGGACCGTAAGCTGTCAAAAGTTGAACGTCAGCGCTTCAAAGAGGAGGCAGAGATGTTAAAAGGTCTTCAGCATCCCAACATTGTTCGTTTTTACGACTTCTGGGAGTCTCCTCTTAAGGGAAAGAAGTGCATTGTTTTGGTAACAGAACTCATGACTTCAGGAACTCTAAAAACGTGAGTATTCATGAAGACAGGACTGTGGTAGATACAATTTGACTGGTCAGATTCACATTTATCTGTTTATTTTATTTTGTGCCGTTTTACCATCATTAATCCAAACATTTGTTCCCTTCAGTTATCTGAAGCGTTTAAAGATAATGAAACCCAAAGTGCTGAGAAGTTGGTGCAGGCAGATCCTGAAAGGCCTTCACTTCCTTCACACCAGGACGCCTCCCATCATCCACAGAGACCTTAAGTGCGACAACATTTTCATAACTGGACCTACAGGGTCAGTCAAGATAGGGGATTTAGGACTGGCAACGCTCAAGGCAGCTTCCTTTGCAAAGAGCGTCATAGGTATCAGACTTAACCCTGTGACTTAATATAAGTCGTAGAATGATGATCCAGTCAGATAATGAGCCCTCCCCTCTCTGTCTGCAGGTACCCCGGAGTTCATGGCTCCAGAGATGTATGAGGAGCACTATGACGAGGCCGTGGATGTTTATGCCTTTGGCATGTGTATGCTAGAAATGGCCACCTCAGAGTACCCCTACTCCGAGTGTCAGAATGCTGCTCAGATTTACCGCAAAGTTACTAGCGTGAGTCAAGCTGCTGTTGAATTTATATTCATTTCTGAGGCACCTGGGAACATACTGCAAACTGTTTTCTGATTGGACGATATCTGGATAGACGTTCTAATTTGATGAATGATATGGATTTTCTCCTCTTGAGACTTGTCAGAGTTGAAAGCCAAAAGATTGTTTTGCATGCTATTAATGCAGTGAGGCTCTCAGCTCCAGTTGTCATGGCTGAGAAGCATGATGGCCATCTCTAGATATTGTTTTCCCACATACCACTGCAGGATATTAATAGATTAGTCTGAAACAAATACAATATAATTTTGCTTTGCACTTCCTAAATGAAAATGGCAATCAGCCAGCCAAATAACACAGAGGAAGGGTAATCTAGATGATATGCATATGTCTGGGTTGCCTGAAAATGAAAGCAGTGCCTTGCCGAAAAGTAGATTATGCATTAGAAATACTAACGGCAACTGTACAAAAATGACTGCAGGATGCAGCACGTCTTATCTAAGCAACTGCATTTGATCAGATACAGTTCTTTTTATTTAAAACAACTTTCTGTGCATGTTTTGTTAGGATTTTGTTATCTCAATCAGTCAACAAGATGTCTGGAGATATTTAAAAATTATTTATAAAAGGAAACAAGATCTCCAAACCTTTTCTTTTTTTTCCCCTTTGCCCTTCATTTTGTATTTTTCATCAAAACTGTACCCCTTCATTATGTGTTCACAACGTTTTGTTTATATCTCGCTCCCCTCAGGGGGTGAAGCCAGCCAGCTACAACAAAGTCATGGATCCTGAAATCAAGGAGATAATTGGCGAGTGCATATGCCAAAAGAAAGAGAGCCGGTGAGTGACTGTCCTCTGTCGTGTCCAAGATGGCCCACAAAATGCCCCCTCGAATCTTTCTAGTCTGGTCTTCTGGTTTAATGCTGTGTTATCAAATATATTGTCAACACATTCTTGTTTCATGTACAGTAGTAAGTTTCTTTATTGGGGAGACTTACTTGACTGGTTTTGATTGAAGCATGTTTCAGCTCGGGTACAATTCACACTGGTAGTGTTTTCATTCAACTACCAGTTTGTTTTTATTGTAGATTTTTGACTCCATATGAAGCAGTAGCATTGTGTTTGTGTGGACCACCTTGTTTCTGAATCAGAGCTTTGTTGTTCCTTCTCCAAGGTATACCATCAAGGACCTGTTGAAACATGCTTTCTTTGCTGAGGACACAGGTGTGAGGGTTGAACTTGCAGAGGAGGACGATGGGAAAAAGACCTCCATAGCTCTTAAACTCTGGGTGGAGGACCACAAGAAGTTAAAAGGGAAATACAAGGAGAGTGGTGCCATTGAGTTCATGTTCGACTTGGAGAAGGAGGTCCCTGAGGTTGTGGCGCAAGAAATGGTGAGTGAATAATTTAGGTTCTACAAGCCTTGGAACAAAAGGGGCCAAAGGGGTCGGGTGCATTGTGGAATGGGTGGTGGCCGAGGGCGGGGACCCTGGCGGTCTGATCCTCGGCTACAGAAGCTGGCCATTGGGACATGGAATGTCACCTCTCTGGTGGGGAAGGAGCCTGAGCTAGTGTGTGAGGTTGAGAGGTTCCGGCTAGAAATAGTCGGACTCACCTCAACGCATGGCTCTGGCTCTGGAACCAGTTTCCTTGAGAGGGGTTGGACACTCTTCCACTCTGGAGTTGCCCCTGGTGAGAGGCGCCGAGCAGGAGTGGGCATACTTGTTGCCCCCCATCTTGGTGCCTGTACGTTGGGGTTCACCCCGGTGAACGAGAGGGTAGCCTCCCTTCGCCTACGTGTGGGGGGACGGGCTCTGACTGTTGTTTGTGCCTATGCGCCGAACGGCAGCGCAGATTACCCACCCTTTTTGGAGTCCTTGGAGGGGGTATTGGAGGGTGCGCCTCCTGGGGACTCCCTTGTTCTGCTGGGGGACTTCAACGCTCACGTGGGCAATGACAGTGAGACCTGGAGGGGTGTGGTTGGGAGGAACGGCCCCCCTGATCTGAACCCGAGTGGTGTTCTGTTGTTGGACTTCTGTGCTCGTCATGGATTGTCCATAACGAACACCATGTTCAGGCATAAGGGTGTCCATATGTGCTCTTGGCACCAGGACACCCTAGGTCGTAGTTCAATGATCGACTTTGTTGTCGTCTCATCTGATCTGCGGCCGCATGTCCTGGACACTCGGGTGAAGAGAGGGGCGGAGCTGTCAACTGACCACTACCTGGTGGTGAGTTGGCTCCGATGGTGGGGGAGGATGCCGGTCAGACCTGGCAGACCCAAACGTATTGTGAGGGTCTGCTGGGAACGTCTGGCAGAGTCTCCCGTAAGACGGAGCTTTAACTCCCACCTCCGGGAGAGCTTTGAACACGTTCCGAGGGAGGCGGGGGACATTGAGCCCGAGTGGGCCATGTTTCGCGCCTCTATTGTCGAGGCAGCTTATCGGAGTTGTGGCCGCAAGGTTGTTGGTGCCTGTCGTGGTGGCAACCCTCGAACCCGGTGGTGGACACCGGCGGTGAGGGATGCTGTCAAGCTGAAGAAGGAGTCCTATTGGGCCTTTTTGGCCTGTGGGACCCCGGAAGCAGCAGATAGGTACCGGCAGTCCAAGCGGCATGCGGCTCGGGTGGTTGCTGAGGCAAAAACTCGGGCGTGGGAGGAGTTCGGAGAGGCCATGGAGAATGACTTCCGTACGGCTTCGAGGCGATTCTGGTCCACCATCCGGCGTCTCAGGGGGGGAAAGCGGTACGCGACCAACACCATTTATGGTGGGGATGGCGTGCTGTTGACCTCAACTCGGGATGTTGTGAGTCGGTGGGCGGAATACTTCGAAGACCTCCTCAATCCTACTGGCACGTCTTCCACTGAGGAAGCGGAGCCTGGGGACTTTGGATCGGGCTCTCCAATCTCTGGTGCGGAGGTCGCCGAGGTGGTTAAAAAGCTCCGCGGTGGCAAGGCTCCGGGGGTGGATGAGATTCGTCCTGAGTTCCTTAGGGCTCTGGATGTTGTGGGGTTGTGTTGGCTTACGCGACTCTGCAATATCGCGTGGACATCGGGGGCAGTTCCCTTGGATTGGCAGACTGGGGTGGTGGTTCCCCTATTCAAAAAGGGGGACCGTAGGGTGTGTTCCAACTATAGAGGGATCACACTCTTAAGCCTCCCTGGTAAGGTCTATTCAGGGGTTCTGGAGAGGAGGGTCCGTCGGATAGTCGAACCTCGGATTCAGGAGGAGCAGTGTGGTTTTCGTCCTGGTCGTGGAACACTAGACCAGCTCTACACCCTCAACAGGGTCCTGGAGGGTGCGTGGGAGTTTGCCCAACCAGTTTACATGTGCTTTGTAGACTTGGAAAAGGCATTCGACCGCGTCCCTCGGGGGGTTCTGTGGCGGGTACTCCGGGAGTATGGGGTACCAGGCCCATTGATATGGGCTGTTAGGTCCCTGTACGACCGGTGTCAGAGCTTGGTCCGCATTGCCGGCAGTAAGTCAGGCTCGTTTCCGGTGAGAGTTGGACTCCGCCAAGGTTGCCCTTTGTCACCGATTCTGTTTATAACTTTTATGGACAGAATTTCTAGGCGCAGCCAAGGTGTTGAGAGGATCCGTTTTGGTGGCCTTAGAATCGCTTCTCTGTTTTTTGCAGATGATGTGGTCCTATTGGCTTCATCAGCTCGTGATCTACAGCTTTCACTGGAGCGGTTTGCAGCTGAATGCGATGCGGCCGGGATGAGGATCAGTTCCTCCAAATCCGAGGCCATGGTCTTGAGCCGGAAAAGGGTAGCGTGCCCTCTCCGGGTCGGGGAGGAGGTCCTGCCCCAAGTGGAGGAGTTTAAGTATCTCGGGATCTTGTTCACGAATGAGGGAAAACTGGAGCGTGAGATCGATAGGCGGATAGGTGCAGCGTCCGCAGTGAAGCGGGCGCTGTACCGGTCTGTCGTGGTGAAGAGAGAGCTGAGTCAAAAGGCAAAGCTCTCAATTTACCGATCGATCTACGTTCCCACCCTCATCTATGGTCATGAGCTTTGGGTTATGACCGAAAGAACAAGATCTCGGATACAAGCGGCTGAAATGAGTTTTCTCCGCAGGGTGGCTGGACTCTCCCTTAGAGATAGGGTGAGAAGCTCAGTCATCCGGGAGGGACTCGGAGTAGAGCCGCTGCTTCTCCACATCGAGAGGAGCCAGTTGAGGTGGCTCGGGCATCTGGTTAGGATGCCTCCTGGACGCCTCCCTGGTGAGGTGTTCCGGGCATGTCCCACCGGGAGGAGACCCAGAGGAAGACCCAGGATACGCTGGAGGGACTATGTTTCTCGGCTGGCCTGGGAACGCCTTGGGATTCCCCCAGAGGAGCTGCTCCAAGTGGCTGGGGAGAGGGAAGTCTGGGCCTCCCTACTTAGGCTGCTACCCCCGCGACCCGACCCCGGATAAGTGGAAGAAAATGGATGGATGGATGGATGGAAGCCTTGGAACAAATACTCAGTCAGAAAAAAACTGTAGGAGATATGTGGATTTAAAATCCAGTCCTGAATTTACTTGTCTTCCCTGACCAGATGACACCCAGTATGTGTGCAAAGTTGAAATATTTCTAAAATCTTTGAGTATTTTTGCCAAACATTCTTTCTCATTGCTCATTATCTTAATATGACACGATACAAGGTATGTACTCAAATGCAGATTGAGGTGATAATTTGCACTGCTCTTCGAGGAAAACGGAGATAGTGATTTTTGGCTTCATGTAATTTGCTTTTGTTTACATAGTTTTCATTGTTGAATTTTATCAAGTGGGTCACACACAGAGCATGAACCTCATGCAATGAAGTGCTTTTTTTCTGTGTGGGAGCAATGATACTTCCTCAACCCCTTATCTCTCATCTAACATTTGTTGACACAATAAATACATTAGATAATGAGGAGTTGTAATAATACATTTGAGATAATTTCACATGGAGAATATAAACCTTGACAAACACGACTTTGTTCTTTTTTTGTAACATGTTCATGTAATAAAACAATGGTTACCTGTATTTCCTTCTATTTCTATTTTAATAGTGTCTTCCTTTGTATTGTCCTCTCCCACACATCCTCCTTTTTGTTTGCCGTCTTCCCCTGAATGATCTGACCTCTTTTTGCCTTAATCACGCTGGACTGGAGACTGTATGCCTAGCATGCTTCCATGTCACAACAAAACTTAACCACACTTGAGAGGGGGCTGGGTCTCCTTTTCCTGGCTTCTTTGCTTTTGTGAAAACGATGCAGAATAATTGTGCATAGAAAATGCCATGTAATTCTCTGTACTGTATTACAGTCACTCATTTTCATTTTGCTGTTATAAAAAATCCAGCCTGCTCTGTTTTGAACAATACAACCATCTGATGACAAAAGCTCTAACCCCTTTAAATAGATTTTCTTTGCTCTTCGTTTCTCCCTCCACTTCTTCTTCCCGTCTTCCTCCCACACTCTTGTTTTTAATCCACCATCTTATCTCGCATGCTCACTGCTAAAAATACCCTGAAAATCATGCTTTTCCCCCTTTTTCTTTTTTCAGGTGCAGTCTGGCTTCTTCCATGAGAGCGATGTGAAGACTGTTGGGAAATCGATCAGGGACCGCGTGGCACTGATCAAATGGAGACGAGGGAGAATGGCTTCCATCGTGGCTCCGGTGGATCAGAATGAAGCGGGACACAGGGTCAACGCGGCGCCATCAGAGGGCGTCTCTGCTGGGCCGCCACAAGTGGGACAGCCTCTCGTGCTCGAACCAGAGGAGCCAGAGGCAGATCAGCATAGCAAGCTGCACACGTTGCCAACTAGTACCACCTCAGTGAAGTGTAAGAGATTTTACTCTCGCCCACCCAGAGACAAAATCAAAGTCTTTCACTTTTTATGAGTGTTCATGTCTTTACAGCAGACAGCACACTTGACAGTGGTATGGGCTCTACTGTGTACTCGGACTCCCACAGCAGCCAGCAGAGTGTCCTCTACCAGTCCCTGTTGGAGCCTGTTACTGTGGCAACACAGCAGGTCTGTATCAGGAGCTTACACGTCCATGTGGACCATGTGCGCTCACATTTATTAAAGTTTACACATCCTGCAGACCAGTCGTCACTCATGTGACCTCTGACCTGAACACAGATGCTGTATCCCAGCACTCGGACGAGTTGACAGATTTTTTAGACGTGTGCATTCTTCAATATCATGTTCGATAAAAGCATACGGTTTATTTTTTGTAGACTTCATGTTCTTTTGTCGACTTTGCTCTGTTCACATTTGTAACATGTTTTGCTTTTGGGTTATTCCTTCATCAGTGCCAGAGCGGTAGTCCTTTTCTGACAGACCGATCTCATTCCTGTGAAAATGATGAAGTGTGGCGGGCGCCGCTCAGTCCTGAGCTCAGGACTCGATTGGGAAGTGCAGGACGCAGGGGCAGTGCCCCAGTTATTGACACTCAAAGGGCAAACCAGATCAACCAACTCCATGCTTTCATTCAGTCTCAGAGATCGATCAGTCCCACCGTCATGGTACCAGAGAACCACGTGGAACTCAGTCCCAGGAGAACCTGTCCTCAGCCTTCCTCAGAAGCTGAGGACAGACTTGTCTCCTCCCCAAGTGTCCTGCCGACGCTGCGGCTGTCCCCAGTTTCTTCACCCTCTGTGTTCCGCCGCCTTAGTGATACCAGTTTCACATCACCGTTGGAGGCAGCAAGTGAGAATTTAACTATTCCTAATCCAAGCGCACGCAGGCACTCTGACCTTAGTAGTCTTTTGAGTCTAACATCTAATCAGAAACATTTTTCTGGATTGCATAGAAACCCCACATGCCAGGCCTGCCTCTATTTGCTTCTGTCAAGGTCACAAGATTGCATCCACCGCTCCTCTGTCCTCTCACCAACATGTCTCTGTCCATGTGACCCACGGCACCACCCTTTATCAGGTGGAAAAATGACAACTTCTGCTTGTGGACAATCAAAAGGTTCAAGCGATTATTCAGATTTCTCAGTGCTACAGCAGTCCCTGTTTAATATAATCAGCCGCAGACCCGTCCCTTGTCACACCACTCCCACCCAAACCACCTCAGCAGCTCCGAGGCCGTCAGGCAGGGATGGAGACTGTGGTCGAAAGAGCAAGCCCCAGTCCCCAGAACCTCTCCAGGAGTGTGAGGACAGAAACTGTTCCCGAGAGCAGAAAGCCGCCACTGCAGCAGGAGTGGTAGGTTACAGTAGCAAATGTTGCTTTAGCTTCCTGTAATGAAGCCAACACCTGCTTTGCAGATTTCTCCCAGCCTTTAGGAAGCACATCTTTCTCCTGCATGACGCTGGACCAAACTCCTGTCCATTCTTATATTTACTGCCTTCATAGGCTTTGAGTACTGACCATCTTATAATTATAGGCTTGCTGCTGTCGGGGAAGAATGGTGCAACCTCTAACGGACTACATTTCCCTTCTGATTAACCTTAAAAACCTTTTAGAACTGACCTATATTTTAACATTTTCCTTCCTGATTTACTGGAGCAGTGCAAAATCTGTTTCTCCTTGGCTTGCCTTGGTTAGATGACCTTTAATTTAAGGAGATGGAGCAATTGTCCATTTCCATCCTCTCTATCTCTCCTATTTCCTCTATGTGCCCTCATTTTAGCTCACACCTGTCGACGCCTGCTTATTGTTGAAATCAGTGTTTCCTTGTCTTATTTTTGTCTCATCCTGTTGTTCTTACATCTGGTTTGACTGTATGTATTTTGCAGAAGCAGATGTTTATTACTGACTACAAAATTTCCTCTCAGTGATGTCAAACTTTAAATATATATATATTTTTGTCTTTAGGCCAGTTCTGCAGGTCCCCAAAGTCAGCCATCTGTTCATGGCCTTCCGTCATCGAACACATCAGTGCACGTACCACAGCAGTACCATCCACCTGGACACAGCTACTCTGCTGCACTTTACACGGGTCAGCCCAGCACTGCAGCACCAGCTCCTGCCAGTTTAAGCTCAATAAACACTCAACAACAGGCTCAGTCTGCAGTTCATCAGCCAGCACATAGTTGCCCTCCAGCTTCATGTCAGTTTGCACATGCTCCCAGCACATCCCAGCAAGTCCCAGTCAAACAGCACAGTCAGCAGCCTGCTCAGAGCTCCTCCACACCAGCATTTCACAATCAACAAACATGTTTTCCACAAGAACAACCCTTACCACAAAATACTCAATCAGGTGTTCAGCAGACCCTAACTCAGAAGAACCATGACTCTAATACCACACTTCAGCAAATGGCACAGCATCCCACCCTTTCATCTCACAGTCTTCAGTGTCCCACACAGCA
>JBBPBX010010325.1:12981-30303 GCA_038048925.1 Garcialebias charrua
TTGAAAGATCATTGAAAGATTATTGAAAGACTTGTAAAGACTATTGAAAGATTATTGAAAGATTATTGAAAGACTCTTGAAAGATTATTGAAAGACTATAGAAAGATTATTGAAAGACTTGAAAGATTATTGAAAGATTATTGAAAGATTATTGAAAGACTATAGAAAGACTATTGAAAGATTATTGAAAGATTATTGAAAGACTCTTGAAAGATTATTGAAAGACTATATATGGATGCAGTTAGAGAGGACATGAAGGTAGTTGGAGTGAGGACAGAGGATGCAGAGGACAGAGTGAGGTGGAGGAGGATGACTCGCTGTGGCGACCCCTGAAAAGGGAAAAGCCAAAAGAAGAAGAAGAAGAAGATTGAAAGATTATTGAAAGATTATTGAAAGACTCTTGAAAGATTATTGAAAGATTATTGAAAGATTATTGAAAGATTATTGAAAGACTCTTGAAAGATTATTGAAAGATTATTGAAAGATTATTGAAAGATTATTGAAAGACTATAGAACGATTGTTCAGTACAGCAGGACACATTTTCTCTCCCCAAAGAGCCAGACTGGACTAAAAAAACTTTGAAAACCAACTTCTTCTGAACTTGAACAAGAAATTTTTGCTGCAACATTAAAATGTGTCAGTTCATGGGATGTTAAGAGCCAAGAGATGTCTCTAAAGGTCTCTAACACATTCAGCAAGTACTTTTAATACTTTAAGTATTCTTAAAAGCAAGTACTTATTTACTTTTACTTAAGTAAAAACATTAATATGGTACTTCTACTTTTACTAGAGTACATTTACAGTGTTTTGAGTACTTTCTCCACCACTCTCTCCCCCACCCCCCAACCGCTTGAATTTCCCAATGCAACTCAACTCTGACTAAAAAAAAATGGAAGAAACAAGAAGAAAGTCAAGTTGCCCTCTGATCACGCGCACAGGCTGCTTTTACTTTGAAAGTTTTCTCCGGAAGCGTTGTTTGTTTAGTCTCGTTGACGCAGAAGCGAGCTGTTGTTTATTGGCTGAATCCACGGAACAGACAGACAGAAACTCAGAACCATTCCGTGAGTGTAGCTGCGTCTGAGCGGCTCTATTCTGCTGAACTTTTTCCAGTTATCTCGCGGGCTTGTATCTGTACTGGAGGAGATATATTAGTTCTCAGTCGAGGAGATATATTTAGTCCTCAGTAACCGTAGTTTAGTCCGATGAACAGAAGCAGCGATGGCCGTTGAACCCGCTGCTTCCCTTCGCGCTAACGGAAGCTGCTCGGCTGGGTAGACGAACCGACCGGGTCTGCTGCGAATTATACATTCCGCCGGAGCCAAGAACCACCGCAGACATAAAAAGGTACTGTAGTTATATTTGACATTTTTATCACCAGTCTGGAGTGTTTTTCAGCTGTTCAGTACCAGTCAAGACCGGTTGTGAAACAGCAGCACGGTTTGCCGGTTGGCTAGCTGCCTCTCCTGTTAGCAGCCATAACTAACGTTGTTGACATTTTATTTAAATAAATTTTACATTAAAACCCAAAAGAAAAAAATTACCATATCACATATTTTATAAAAGAAGACATAAAAAAGGTGGCAGAAAGAAGAATCTTCTTATCTACCCATTTTATCAAAAACAAAACAAGTTCAAACAATAATCTTCTATAAGTAACGGAGCAAAATGAGTAACTTTTCACAATCTACAAATATCTAGATCATAAAACACTTAACTGAAAGTTTTAGTATTTTGTTAACTATTTAGTTTTGATCATTTTTTTTAAACATAATCAGAGTTTACATCTTTAACATCATTTCCCAAAACATTCCACATTTCGTCTCTTCAAACTAGTCCTTAGTAGTCCTTAGTAGTCCTTAGTAGTCCTTAGTAGTCCTTACTAGTCCTTGGCTTTGCAAAAAATTCATTTCCATTTTATTTTATTTTTATTTATTTATATAATTTATTCATCTTAAATCAAAACACAAAGCAACAAATTCAGAACATGTATAGAAAGCAAAAAAACAGATTTAAAATGAAAGGAAGCAGATGAAGAATAAAATTCTTATAATATCTGCCCCTTCTGCCCCCATTTGACTGTAGCAGCTTTCTCTTATTCTTCTTACTTATTCTTATGAGCTCTATACATTACCAACAACACTATAGTCCACCAAATCATAAAACTTATACTACTACTTTGAGTAGTTTAAATAATATATTTGATGGATGATAGTAAGGCTTTCTTGTAATTTTTCCTCAACAAAACTGCTTTCAATTACAATTTCAGTCTGCAGCCGATACTTGACTTTTTCTTTGCAGAATTTAGAGCCAAATTTACTAAACTGGTGGCTTCTTTAGGGGAGGTTTAAGCCATATTTATACACTTATAGTCATTTCTGTGTTACAGTTTTATTTGTTGATGCCAGTGTCAGCCATGGAGACCACCCAGGTGACTTTGGTAATCAGGGAGGAAACCTCTCCAGGTATGTTTTTAAGTTTAAATTTAATAGAGAGTGTCCACAACTCCTGTGGACATTCATGAAAAGTAAAGACAATATAAATAAGCCTTTTTTTATATTTATTCTTAGGTGAGGTGATTGCAGTTGTTGGTAGCTGTGAGGCCCTGGGAAACTGGAGCTACCAAAAAGCTGTGACTTTACATCCTCTAGGTGATGATGGGTAGGTGAAACTTTGTGCTGCAATTCCTTGTTTATACCCTGTTAATATATGTGGCTGTTTTTCTAAAAGTATTTTGTATTTATTTTAATCACAGGCAGACTTGGACTGTAACAGTCTCTGTGCCCAGAGGTGTTATTTCCAAGTATCGCTATTTTAAAGGCTTCTTTTTAGAGTCTAAGGTGAGTCCCTTTTTGTCTCTGGAGTTCAATTCCCCAATCACTGAACTGATTTCTTAGAATTGTAATATTTCGTATTGCTTTATATTAATCATTTGTCAAAGATTTAAATGTTATAATTGAATTAATTGATTCCACTCTGGTGTTTGACGTTCAGTACACTATTGGATGTAATGTGAGCTTTTAACCTAACTTGCTGTTTGCAGCCCCTCAGGCAAGGAAGAAGACTTTTCATTTGCTTTGTTGTTGTTTTTAATAATCCAAAGTCACCACATACTTGACCTCAAGGTCTTATGAGTTTAAACAATAAACATAATATTTTACGGTTAGATCTGTTCTTCATGTTCACACCTGGTAAATAATGACCCTGATCAAAATGTGGGAGTGCACCAAAGACTCACTGACATGCGATTGCTCGGACCTTGTGTCTAAGTCTCAAAGGCTAGATATGGCCCCAGTCTTATTTCAGCGTGAAATAGAAATACTGTGCCACAGACCGTCTTTGTATACATCCGAAGAGGTGGCAAGAAAGAAATGCCACTCAAGTCCAGAAGCTCTGGTTGGATTGTAACAGAAAACCTTGCCTTCCTGTTTATGTTCCATGTTCCAGCGATGGTAAACAAAGCATCTGTGACAAGTGAAGTATTGTGGGTGTGCACTGTTTTTAAGGTGCGTTGCAAATCCATAGGCTTGCATTCCTGTACAATCTGTGAATTCACCGTTCTAACTGAGGTATATTCCCACGTAGCTCAAACAAGCTTGTCTTTTTTTTGCCTCCATACACGTGCACATTCCTTAAATCAATACCCAGTTTTAATCTGTAACACGTCTTGAATGACCGTCACTGAACGTGTCTGGGTTTCATGGAAACACGAGCCGGTCTGCTGCCTCCCTTTGAGCGTGTTGCGCGTCAGATTCTTGTGCATGATGTACATATTTATTTGCATTCGGAGTAGTGGTCATTTGAGAAGCACACCTAAGTGTCATGCTTGGAATCTGCCTCGTGACCTGGGCACCTCAGGACACGTGGTAATACCAGGCGTGAACAGAAGGAGCTTGAGGTCAGTGCTGTGAAAATATGCAGCCACGATCAAACCGTCCAGCTGGCCTTCACAGCGCCACTCTTTGTCATGTTACACACAATTTTTCCAGGAAAATGAAAGTAAATGTGAAATTTTTAACACTTTTAAATGTGTTGCAAGAGTTTGTGGTGACTTTGTCAAGCCTGGGCCTGAGTGTTTTCATTCCAAACATCTACGTGAGACTTGTTGAATTCCCTTCTGTTTTGTGATGTCAAACTTGACCGTGTTTTCATTTAATAACTGATGCCAGGAAAATAAACACCTTGTAAACAACTAAACAGGACAAACCCACTATCTGCATTTCATACATAGATTCAATCTTAACTAAGGCTGGGTACTTTTTAAAATTGGACTCCACGTTGTTGATCTCAAAGCTAAAAATACATTTGTACATGTGTGTTGTTGGTAAAGTCAATAAAATCACAATGGCACATATAAATAAGAGCAGTATCGAACAGAAGACATGCTATTGTTTTAGTCTTTTATCTTTTATTATCCCATCACTAACAAATCCATTTTTCAGATTTCAACACAATGGTGGCTGACTGTTCTAGCTGAGAGATTGGTGACTACCAGCTCTATCTCTTTTCTCAGCCTCTGGTCCGAAGGCTTCTTTTGAGACCAGTTTGAAGCAGTAGTGCTGTGTATCTGATTTGAAAACCCTAACATTGTACCCAACATTGGAATTGCAGAGTGCAGGTGGCCCCTGTCAAGTGATAGTCAATATGTGGGAGACCCATCATCAGCCCCGCACGATGAGCCCCACAGGTATAAACATGCTAATTAAACAGTGCACGGTTCAGATGAGTTTTGGTCATTTATTTTTTGTCATATTCAAACCTCCCATGTCCTGTTCTTAGCACTACAGTTTGTTCTAGCTGCACCGACTGAGGAGGGGTTTACAGTTTTTAAAGGGCTGCAGTGTTTCTTCCTTAAATAGTGTATTTAATGTACGATAGTTTTAATAGTGCTCTCCGTTTTTCAGCTCCAGCTGTTATTCTTTGGATGATACTGGTAAAGCATTCACTAGACTAATCTGCTGCCACAGAGGAAAAAACTGCAATGCAGTAGACTTATTATTGTAGATCCCTTTAGTTATCAGGCCATTGTGTTGGCCTTATTCAAACAGAGCTGATTTAAAACGAGCCAGATAGGAAGAGCAGCTGCAGCCATGTCCACACTCTGCGATTGATCTCTGTTTATGATTGCAGCACATCACCCAGTCTTTGTATTCTTGTTTTTGTTCCTTATGTGATTCCAACTGTCATAAGATCCAGCTAATGTAACCCAAACGCCCTGCTGGCATTAATCGTTTAGATAAATAAATTAAAAAACGTTTTTGTGTTTGGTAAATGTTCTTGAAACTGAGACAAATCAAATCCAGAGCAAACTTGGCATCATCATGCTCCAGTTCAAACAGTGCTTTGACATCTGGAAACACTCTGGTGTCATTTTACCTCAGCCTGTGTGTTGCTGCTGACCTTTTATCACGTCTGATTTTCTTTTCTGTGCTTTCAGAAACACACCAGAATATCGACGATGGACAGTTTGGATTTCAAAGTAAGTTGGAATAAGAAATGCAAATACAGTAGTCTCTCGTTTATTGTGGGGGATCTGTACCCTGAAGCCCTGCGATAAGTGAAAAACTGCAAAATAGCAATAGTAGTACAAGTAGTAATTTATTTTAGTATTTATATACAGTTTTAAGGCATTTTAAACCCTGACCACACTCTTGCAACATTCTAAACAAGGTTTCTAAACTCTCTAAGAGCACAGAATGTCATGATTTCAGCTCCCTGCCTCCTCTGCTTCTTGCCACCTGCAAGCGTTCTTGGCCACGCCCACTTCTCCGCTCTGCAGGGAGAACAGCTGATCAGCTGCAGCAGGAAGCTTATCCTGCAGTATGGGCTGCACAAAGGTGCAGGAGGTGCTAAATAAATAAAAATGCAATGCCCATCATGCCACTCATCCATCAATCAGCCAATTGTGTGTCATGTCCAGTCTTATTTTGAAAATCTGCGATAGAGCCAGAATGTAATGTGGCTGTGAGTGAATGACTGCTGATATTTTTTGAAGAAATTAAAACTGTTTTGTTAAAGCTAAAAAGCAGAACCCAACCTTAAAGGAACAAAACACCAGCTAAAAGAATCAAAATGCTAAAGCTAAAACTACCAAAATGAAAGCTAAATGTTAAATGTGGCAAAAGATCTGAGCATTTCAGCACATTATAGAGCACTGCTTCTGGAGGAGTGGTGGCACAGAGGTTAAAGAAGACGAGCCTGTGATTGGAAGGTCGCCGGTTCGACCCCAAGACAGACAACATAAAAATGTGGGTGGGTGAGGTGAAACACCTGCCTCCACTCTCATCTGCCCCACTCTAGGCCCTTGAGCAAGGCCCTTAAATGCGCCCCTGGGCACCCTGGATAGCAGCTCTCTGCTCCACACAGAGGGCTGTGGTAGCTCAGTGGTCTGTGTTTGTGTCAGGAAGGGCGTCTAGCATCATTAAGGAGCCAAGATGGTGTAGTGGCAGGGCTTCCGACTTGGGACCCGAAGGACGCGGGTTCGCGCCCCGGCCACTACACACCTTGGGGTGTCTATGAGTGCACACCTAATTCTCCAGCTCCCCGGGCGCTTTCTATGGCTGCTCACTGCACCACCTGGTGGTGGTTGGGTTAAATGCAGAGACGAATTTCGTCTGTGTATGGGAGACACACACAGATGACAAAAAAGGACATTATTATTATTATTATTATTTGAGTTACAATAGTTCACTGTGACAACCCCTGAGAGAGCAGCCGAAATAAGAAAAATAGCTCTAATTCAAGCGCTTGTGTTTATTTCTACTGCCAAGTTTTTACATTCAGTGAACAAAAGAAGCTTTAATCAAATGCTGTCCTGTTTATCTCTGCAGACAATTTAAAATGTCTTGACTCGGGGTGGCTGACATGCCAGACAGATATTCGCCTGCGATTGCACTATTCCAAGAGGCCTCCGGTGTCCATCACTAAGAAGAAATACAAGAAGTCTCGCTTCAGGTGCGTTTGATCAGAAGTCTAAATTTAACACCAGAGAAAGTCTGTCAGGAGCTAAAGTATCACAGCACTGCTCTTACCCCGTGATCCAGAGTAAAACAGCCCAGTCAGTACGAGACTTTTAGTTTGCATTTTAATGTATGGGTGCAGAATCAAGCTTACACTGGAGGGCGTTGAAGAAGAGGAAGAGGAGGAGGAAGATGAGCTCAGCTCTTCATCCAGGCTCAAGATGACCACCACTCTGTTGATCAGTATGATGGATAGTAACGGCTATAAGTCTCGACACTCTCAGCCTGAGTGCGGTTACGCCCTGGAGCCCCAGCGGTGGACAGAGTACAGCATCCTCACCATGGACCCCGACAACCTGGAGCTCACCTTTGAGTTTTTTGAGGTACAATCTGTTCAACAAAAACTGTCAATATAACACAATAAATCCATATTCTTATCTTGTTACATACAATTATTGGTGTTCTGATCTTGAATTTGCTTCCAGGAGGATCTGGGTGAGCATGTAGTTCAGGGGGACATCCACCCGGGGCACGTGGGGACAGCCTGCCTCCTCTCCTCTACATTTTCAGAGCATGGCAAGGACACAGGGGTGGTCACACTTCCCATAATGGGAAGAAACTCCAGGCAGACCATTGGGAAAGTGAGAGGTGAGAATTGTCATTTGTTCTAAATACGTTTGCCATTTGTTTCTTTGTCCATCCGTATTTACTTTGTTCCTGCGGTTTCAGTGGATTACATGGTGATCCGGCCAATCCAGGGCCACCAGTGTGACATGAGCTCGTCGTACACGAAGCACTGGAAGAAAAGAAGTACTGTGGATGTCGGTCACAGAGGAGCGGGCAGCACGCACGCTGCTAAGTGAGTTACATGCACGTTATTTTTTTTTTTCGCTTTATTTATTTTCAAATCCACTGTCAATGTGCGAGCGGACGTGGGCACACCTTGGCTGCCGCTGCTCCTCGTACTTTTTGCTCCTCGAATTTTTTTGTTACTTTCTGCTGTTTTTTTTTCACTGACCCTTGTTGGGCATTTCTACCTTTCTGTGATTAAATGTTAGAGCACCTGTCTTTTCTGACTACGCTGTGGATCTGCAGACGTTACACGCTGCCGGTCAAAGCACATGACCGCTTGTCCTGAGGCTGGTTCTGCTGAAGGTTTCTTCCTTCTAAAAGGGAGTTTTTCCTTTCCACTGATGCCATTGTGCTTGCTCAGGATGGGAGACTATATTGAGGCCAAGATTTGACTTGTTTGCTGGATTCCTTAGATAGAAAACTTTACTAGTCTAACCGGAATTTTAGTAGTGGGGGCTGTCAACCTCCCGTTAGCTCCAGCACGAATTTAGCTTAGAGAACCACATAGCTGCATTTATTGTTCGCTTACCTGCTGCCTTTGTCAACTTCATGTGTCCTCTGGACTGTTCTGGATTCTCTCCTGTGCTCCTTCAAGGTATGCTCATTCAAGTTACCTCTCTCTGCTTCTTGTTTATCTTTTTCGGAGCCGTGGGCCTGCTGTTAGCGGCTAGCTCCGTGCTAGCTTCCACCGGCTCGACGATGTTGACCTACTCCGCTTCGCAGTTGTTTGAACTTAACAACTGCTCCATTCCTCCTTCTGTTTCCACCATTAAACAACTGGGACTTCTGCGTAGACCTCGTTACATCCATAGAAGCTCTCGAAAGAAATCCGTTTATTCTCGGCAAGCGGGCTCTGACTCTATTCCTTCTGTCTGGTCTGAGAGACGTGTCGCACCTCGATTACGTCATCAGAACGCTGCGTCTGTAGTCCCTTGTAGTCCACAGCGCACAAAGTGGCAAGGAAAACGTGGAGTGGACTTCAGTCTGCTTAAACCTCTTCTAAAAACTTCTGCTCCAACTAGTATTAAAATAGAACTTTTCAATGTGCAGTCACTATCCAACAAATCATGTCTAATTCATGATCACATTCTGGAGAAGAACTTGGACCTTATGTGTCTTACAGAAACTTGGCATCAACCAGATGTGTACAGCTCTCTGAATGAAGCTTGTCCCTCTGGATACAGTCATCTGCAGAGAGCCCGCTGCACTGGCCGTGGTGGTGGTCTGGCGGTAATTTATCGCAGTAATTTAAAATTGTCTCATCTGGCTTCTCAGGATTTTTCTTCTTTTGAATGTTTGGCCTTCAGCTTCAAAGCTCCACTTCTGATGAATGTTATATATTAATTTATAGGCCTCCCAAACCACATGTTTCATTTAACTCAGAGATGCATGACCTCCTCACTTTTTTCTGCACCTCCCTTGTGAAGACTATTTTTCTTGGCGACTTAAATATCCACATGGACAATTCCTCTTCACCTCTGGCAACAGATTTTAAGTCTCTTTTGGACTCTCTCAATCTCACCCAACACGTTGACGCCCCTACGCACAACAGGGGGCATACTCTGGATTTGGTGATTACAGACACTGTACTCATCAATAACTTATCTGTATATGACCTGGGTGTCTCAGACCACAGTGTCATCTCTCTGGAAGTGCCTTCAACTTCGCCTGCTTCAAACCCAAAACGACCTATCCAGTTCCGTGACTTTAAAAACATTTCCCCTGATGTTCTGTCCGCTGATCTTCACGCCCTGACCGCTGTCAATCATTCATCTGCAAATGACTCTGTGGATTACTACAACCAATCTCTCCAGGAGCTTCTGGACCTACATGCTCCCTTGAAGTCAAGACTGGTGTCTTTCTCCCGTTCAGCCCCCTGGTACACTGATGAGCTGCGCAGGATGAAGGCAACTGGCCGTGCTATTGAGAGACGTGTAAAATCATCTGGTCTCTCGGTACATAAGCAAGCGTACAAAGAACATCAGAAAGCGTACGCCTATTCTCTTAAAGAAGCACGCTCCAAATATTATTCTAACATCATCAACACCTGCCCTGGAAACTCTAAACAGCTCTTCTCCACAATAACTTGTCTGCTTAATCCCATTAAACAAACTCCTGAGGACTCTGCTCAAAAATGCGACCTGTTCCTTTCGTCATTTAAAAACAAAGTTGACACTATCAGATCTCAGCCCCACAACCTCCCTGATCTTAGTGTGCCATCTACCCGTCTGCATTCTGGGACCCTGAGCAGCTTTGATGAAGTTGTTCAGAGTGAAGTAGGGGTTGAACGAGTACATAATTTTTAACCTCGACATTAACATAAAAAAACTCGAACGACGCTCGAGTAGCCGATGACGTCACAGTGTCTTACGATGCAAAATAAATAAATAAATATAAATGCCTAAAAACGTCTTTACAAAAAGAAAAAAAAGACCAACAAAACATTGGGAGCATTTATTATGCTCCTATCATGTATCATACTGCAGATAAGTCACAGGAAAAACAAAACTATTAGTTATTATTATTAATTTTAAAAGTGAAAGTAATGCGCTGAAAACCGAAACTTAAAAAACAAATGGGGCCACAGCCACACCGTACCACCGCCTGCAGCTGTGCAATTTAGGTTTACTTTTAGAGATTGTGTTTATAGGTTTTTGGTAGCTCTAGAGAGATGAATATTTGTTTTTTTTTGTTTGTGAAACGAGAGACAGGAAGCCGTTTCGGCCGTGTTATAATATGGGACCTGCATTGCAACACTGCCCTCTGCTGTCACAATCTACTACAAAGAAAGTCAACACGAAGTAGCGCATTTTATAAAATTATAAACTGTTTTACCTTTTTGACAAGACGGCCTGCTCCATTAACATCCGTGCGCACACAGGAATCCATTTTGTAGCGTCTACTAAAAGCTAAAAGCTGCCCCGCGCGCTGTGAAATGTGAAATGTGACGTCACTACGGCTACCCGAGGTGGACAAAAAAGCCTCGATAGAAGTCAAAGCACTCGAGTTGTCGAAAACTCGGGTACTCTGTTAATGCACTAGAGTGAAGTGGAGGCCATCATCAAGAAAATGAAGCCTTCATCCTGCGCCCTGGATCCTTTCCCATCGTCTCTCATAAAATCCAATCACTCTGCAATAAGCCCATTAATCACACAAATAATAAATAAGTCTCTACAATCCGGTCATGTTCCACTGCCTCTAAAAACTGCCATCATTAGGCCTCTTTTGAAAAAATCTAATTTGGATCCCAACATTTTTTCTAATTACCGCCCAATTTCACACACCTCCCTTTTTTGTCTAAATTTGAACATATTACGCCCATTCTCCATAACCTACATTGGCTTCCTGTCACCTACAGAATTCAGTACAAAACTGCTCTCATTACACATCAATGCTTACACGGAACTTCACCAGATTATCTAAAGGACATTCTTGTTCCATATTCATCCACCCGGTCTCTGCGGTCACAGAACAGTAATCTCCTTCACATTCCGAGAACCAAATTAAGGACCATGGGAGACCGGGCTTTCAGTGTGGCTGCCCCCCGCCTATGGAACTCTCTTCCTGACTGCCTGAGAGCTCCACAGTCACTGGTTGACTTTAAGAGCGGCTTGAAGATCTTTCTTTTTAAGCGAGCCTACTCTAGCCGTTTTCGCATTGCACGGCCCTCAACGGCCCGGCACGCCCCTGGTTGGCCCAGAGCCCGGCCTGGCCCGCCCCCGTTCATTACGCATTCTGCGGACAGCAGCCTTGAAGTGGGTGGGCAGTTCTTTTAAAGTGGGCGGGGAGTTCTTGTGTGCACGCTTACAATGTTTTAAGAGAGGAGACACCGCTAAAAAATATTTGTTAGCTGAATATATATATATTAGTGTTTCTG
The DNA here is from genome assembly GCA_038048925.1 of Garcialebias charrua. Taxonomy (NCBI): domain Eukaryota; kingdom Metazoa; phylum Chordata; class Actinopteri; order Cyprinodontiformes; family Rivulidae; genus Garcialebias; species Garcialebias charrua. The sequence continues at coordinate 24,668 of JBBPBX010010325.1, forward strand.
AGTTTAATTTTTGTTAATAACTGATTACAAATCAGCTTATGTTAGAACGTAAATAACACGAAGCGCGCACCCATATAGAGCATTTCCGCCTTTCAGCGCGAGCTGAATTTCATTAAAATATAACTAATATTCTCTAACTCTTGCCCGTAGCCAGGATTTTAAAATATACAGCTAATATTCTGTAACTCCTGCGTGTAGCCTGGATGTTACGTGGGGCGAATCCTTTATAGGAAAAGTGGACTCCTAAAATAACCAATACGAGTCCGTGGCCGAGTGGTTACAGCATTCGCCTTCAACTAATTTTATCTTGACTCGGGGAAGCGGGTTCGCGTTCCACCTGGTTCTACTTATTTTACGTTTGTCTTTTATTGGAGAAAATAAAAAGGAGTTTGTGTTATGCCTGTGGTTAACACAAACTCCTTTATTTTCTCCAATAAAAGACAAACGTAAAATAAGTTCAACCAGGTGGGACGCGAACCCGCTTCCCCGAGTCAAGATAAAATTAGTTGAAGGCGAACGCTGTAACCACTCGGCCACAGACTCGTAGGGCTGGACGATATGGCCCAAATTTTTATCACGATATAGTTTCTAATTTCGATTGATAACGATATAATTCGATATCGATATAAACAATATAAAAGCCTAAAAAAAACTATAAACTATACAAATAAATTATTGTTCACCTTGTATTTGTATTTAGCCTCCAAAAAGATGGAAATCACCATCAAATAAACATAAACTTCTCAACCCAATAATTCTCAGTCGGGTCATCTGGACAGTTTATTTTTTATAGAAACGTTTCATCCTCCATCCAGTTTCCATAAAAAAGAAACTGTCCAGATGACCTGACTGAGAATTATTGGATTTGGTACCTGGATTATTGAGCATGAACTTTCTTGCCATAAAATTCTCAACTGTGTCAATATTATTAGTTTTAACTTTAAACAAGAACTTTAAAATTTACAGTATTGAAATTCATAGTTAATTAAATAAAACTTTTGGGTGTTGTTATTTATAAGAAGCTGACATCTCATGGAAATTACTTAAGAATAAAAAAAAATCAATTGCATTACTGTATAAAGTAAAATAGTTTTTGAATGACAAAGTTTTGAATATATTGTATAAGGTAATGATTGTTCCATATTTAATCTGTTGTATTGAAGTTTGGGGAAAAGCATGTAAAACTATTACAAACCCTGTTTTTATTTTATTAAAAAAAGAGCTATAAGAATTATTAGTAGGAAGTGCTATGGTCACCCAACAAATATTTCATCAGTTTAAATTATTAAAATTTTATGATTTGGTTGAACATAGTATTTTACAAGTCATGTATAAAACTGAAAAAAAATTACCCCCCAAATATTCAATTAAAATTTGTTTAAAGTTATTAAACCCTGAAGGGAATGTAAATGTTTGTAAAACCTCCATTTAGGACTAGTTTGAAGGAGCTGAGTTGTAAATCAGGAAACAGGATTGTGTTGACTTGATATCACCATAAACATTTCTAAAACTATTTATATGTTTTAAAAGATGATTAAATCAAAGTTGTTGGGAAGGTGTGGTGCAGGTGAAGTGAAGGTTGTTGTTTGTTTGTAGTTATTTTGTATTTTTTAAACAAGGGGCAGATATTAAAACACTATTTTCGTCTTTCTGCACATTTTCATTCAGTGTTTTTTTCTTCTGATGAATTTGTTTTATTTTGAGAAAAAAAAACATGCAGCGCTGGGGCTGTTTGTTTACGTCGTAGTTTCAGGGAAACGTTGGCTCAAACTTTATTGTGCTTCATCTTCTGACTCTCATCATATTATATCAAGTGGAAACTCTTCAGATTAAACAAGTTAGATGTTCCCACCGCTAGTTAGAACGACTCTACGTCACGTTTTGCAAAATAAAGAAACCGAGTAAGACTCGCTGCAGATGAGACCTGCAGTTTAAACCGAACTACGTCCACACCGACGAATTAGTCTTTCCTCTCATCAGTGATGTCGTCTCTTTCTCTTCGCTTGTGAAACTTTGTTCAGTCACATTCTGACGGTCATGAGCACTCGTTTGACTCGTTTTGAAGCGAAAACTTAACGCGCTTTGGAGACTAGCTTAGCTTTTAGCCTGCTACCGCTAACGCCTGCTGCTGGAGTGAGCGCTGCGTAACAACGACGTCACCACGCACGTTTTGTGTCACAGCTTTTTCTGTCCGGGCGCGTTGTTGAAGCAGCCGCTCCAACCCGAACAGAAACAGAAAAACGTCAATGAAACGTTGTAAAATCCTATCGAAATATCGAAAATATGCTTAAACTTCATATCATCGTTATTGAATAAAAGTATATCGCGATATTTATCGTTATTGAATTATCGTCCAGCACTACGGACTCGTATTGGTTATTTCAGGAGTCCACTTTTACTATAAAGGATTCGCCCCATGTAACATCCAGGCTACACGCAGGAGTTACAGAATATTAGTTATATTTTAAAATCCTGGCTACGGGCAAGAGTTAGAGAATATTAGTTATATTTTAATGAAATTCAGCTCGCGCTGAAAGGCGGAAATGCTCTATATGGGTGCGCGCTTCGTGTTATTTACGTTCTAACATAAGCTGATTTGTAATCAGTTATTAACAAAAATTAAACTCAGAAAAACTAATTCAGCTAACAATTTTTTTAGGGGTTTCTGTAGTTAAATTTTAATGAAATTCAGCTCGCGCTGAGGTTGTTGTTAGAACGAGTCCAGCCCCTGCTGCAAACAATGAATCAAATGTGAGCAGTACATGACGTCAAACTGGGCCCGGGAGCCCGGCCCGATCAGAACCACGGTGGAGATGGTTCCAAAACGAGGGTGGACCCGGGGCGGAAAAGGAAAATGCGAACATGCCGAACCCGGGTTAGAAGGCGGGGCGGGCCGTTGAGGGCCGTGCAATGCGAAAACGGCTTCTGCCTTCTCATGATTCTATCTTTGATTGAGTTGATACTGTTATTGATTTTACTTGTTTATCACTTGTTTTATTTGACCTTTAATTTTGTTGCACTTTGTAGCACTTTGAGATTTTCATTAATGAAAAGTGCGTTATAAATTAAATTCATTATTATTATTATTATGATTGGATTTGCATTTTACAGACACTACAAAGTTCGAGAGAACACAGTCATGTCTTTTAAAATTGCAGCTCAACATGTAAGTCAAAGAGATGACCTGTTCATGTAAATAAATCTCTTATTTTGTGTTAGCCCTGCTAAACTGTGTCTGTGTGCGTACAGGGTGCAGCCTTTGTGGAGTTTGATGTCCACCTCTCTAAGGATGCTGTGCCAATTGTCTACCATGATCTGACCTGCTGCATTTCCACCAAGAAGGTCTATTGGAATCTTTTTTTTTTTCACTTTCAGCTCTTGTATCTAAAACTAATATTTACCGGTATGTCTGAATGCAGAAAAACGACAACAATCTGGAGCTCATCGAGGTCCCGGTTAAAGATCTGACATTTGATCAGCTGCAGCTTCTTAAGGTAACCCCTGCTCTAGTTAATCCTGTTTGTTGGGTTGTGCAATGTTCCCTGAGCTCTGCGGTGCTGCTGGGCTTATGTTTGTTTACCGGTAATTTGTTGAGTTGGAGCAGTCTTAAAGCATCTGGCTTCAATTTAATGAGCAGCTGGGTATGCATTGTGCTGCCATGCGGTCGTGCTTTACACAGGCAACTTTTGAAAACCACAACCTGTTTTTTCTGTGCAAGGCTTGCACAGTTGTAGTGTAGGCCTTGTATATTATTTGGCTGCTACAAAATAAAACAATCTTGAAATATTTCAAGGTATTAAGCAGAAGTTATCGTGTCGAAACTTTTCTATTCACTTGCAGTTTAAATGCCTTTCAGTGAAATTCCAGAGAGTTTGTGTAAGCACAGAGCTGTGCCCCCCTTATTACCCGCCTGCAGCTGCAAGCTGTCAACAAGTTGTCATCTGTAAACTTTTGAGCTAGTCAAAACCGGACAAGGTTAGGTTTTTTCCAGAAGCCCTAAAAAAACCAAGACAGACGTGGTTTGTTTATCAGGAAACTTTTTCAGAAAGTGATGGCATTGCTTCTCCTAAAATGAACATTTGGATTCAAACATTTGCAATAATCTGTGAGTTAACGTGTTTGTTGGTGGATTAGAGTAAACAGGCTGCTGCAGGCTCGCCAAGATTCATTTATCTAGCTATCAGCTTTGGAGAGTTACTTCCCCACATCTGGTATATCTTAACTCTTATACAGAGACTCTTGACTCGTAGCTGTAACTGGCTTCTTGTTCAGATCAACTGCAGCGATGAACAAACGCAGAGAGGACGCTGCTTTAACGTCTGAATAGTGTTTATTTCTTCCCTAAGGCAGCAAACAGATTGTTGTATGTCCACATGACAACTTGTATTTGAACTAAGTAGAATATAAAAGCACATTTATGCTGCCTGTCAGCAGGAAGCTGCACACTTGACCCGCACATCTGCAGCATTTGAACAGTGGATCAAACGGTGCACAACATCAGAGTCAGAGTCAGAGAGTCTTTATTGTCATTTGCACCGCATGTGGTACATGTGATGAAAACGAGATTATGTACACGGGGTCCCAGTTACATCCAACAACAAATGCAAGAGAAAAACAGTAATAACATCTAGAATTAACTAAGAAAAACATCAACTAGTAATACACTAAGCCTAATATAGTGGAAATAAACAGCAGCACGTACATGAGTTTGTATGAGCAGATGGTCACAGATGAACACAGATGAACACAGCAACAAGAAAACAGATCAGCATCAGCACAATGTGATATTTTGCAGTGTTTTTTATTTTATTTTTATTTATTCATGAGTCTAACAGCCTCAGGGTAGAAGCGTGCGTGTTTAGTTAAGAACTGTGATTAAATATAACTGGTGTTTATGTTTTTGTGTAAAAAAATCAAAAAAAAATCACATATCTAAAATCGGCTGGTTCTGGTGTTTTGGCTGACATTGGTTTAAAATTGAATCTCAGTGCTTGAGAATAAACATATTTTTCAGTTTTGATATTTAAAATATGAATATCTGATGACAATAAATACATTTAGGTAAATGTCTTGACTCTTAAACTGTGACTGTCAACAAATGTACTTACACATTTTCACTCCTTTTGGATCTTTGTACAGCAATTTAAAACTATTAAAATGTATATTTTATATTTAGGATTCTGATTATTAAAGAAATGTAATCAAGCAGCAATGTTAGTACCGTAGTTAAATCTTTGCATTTAAACAGTTAAAAACTCTGTGCAGTACTTTTTGGCTTTAAAGCTGCAGTATGTAGTTTCTGGAAAACGCTGGACAGAAAAAATTTGAACAGAGACACCTTTCTGGTCCCTCCCCCTTGCTCTCGGCTGACCTGCAACTCACCCTCCTTAGCTCCTCCTCCACAGCATGGCCTGTCTCGTGACTGGCCAGGCGGGGTTGGGACAGGCGGGGGATGGGCGTGAGAAGCTCGTTCATGAACCAAACTCTGTTTTTATTGGCTGGTTAACGGCGGGTCACTGTGGGTTTTTAGAAATGCTTGTAGTACCACCGGGAGAAGCCAGAGGACTATAGTTTTTTTCAGAGATTACTTTGTCTAACATCAGTCTGTCAGGAGATAGTGACAGAGTGAAGAAATA
>JBBPBX010010325.1:32178-50302 GCA_038048925.1 Garcialebias charrua
CAGTATGTAGTTTCTGGAAAACGCTGGACAGAAAAAATTTGAACAGAGACACCTTTCTGGTCCCTCCCCCTTGCTCTCGGCTGACCTGCAACTCACCCTCCTTAGCTCCTCCTCCACAGCATGGCCTGTCTCGTGACTGGCCAGGCGGGGTTGGGACAGGCAGGGGATGGGCGTGAGAAGCTCGTTCATGAACCAAACTATTTTTTTATTGGCTGGTTAACGGAGGGTCACTGTGGGTTTTTAGAAATGCTTTTCGTAACACCGGGAGAAGCCAGAGGACTATAGTTTTTATCAGAGATTACTTTGTCTAACATCAGTCTGTCAAGAGATAGTGACAGAGTGAAGAAATATGTTAAAAATACATTTAATACTATGAAATTGTGGTATTTTTGCTTAAAGTTTTCATATTGTCAGGATCTCACACCAGTCCATGCAGACTTGTTGCATGCTTAAAACAACAAAATAAATTAGTTTTTGTCTCTAAGCAGCTACAGTAATTTCTGAATGACAGTATTTACAAATAATTCCTCAAACTGGTCTCAGATGTCTTCATTTAACTTCATTTAAGATTGACAACTACACTTGATTCTACTGATTTTATTGTTAAAAAATGACAATAAGAGTGAGTGTGTTGGTTTATCTTTCATTGGTCATATTTTTTAATTAATATTAAAGTAAACAATTTATTTGTTTTTACACAGTTGGCCCATACCACTGCACTGCAAGGAAGTGATTACAAAGGTATGCACTTGTTTGATTGGTTTCCTTCTCGTACCTCAGCCCTTCCTGCTTGGACTTTGAATGAAAGATTTAAAAAGCTCCATTGCAAAATGCTATTGATGTTATTAGGCCTGCATTACCTAAGATCGTGTCATCTAAGCTTTGTTGCGCAATGTTGTTTTTAAATCAATACATTGCAATGGATTTAGTTTCAATCAAAGCGTTTTTGTGTACCGTATCTTGCATCAAAGTAAAATACATTAAAGGGTATTGTGTAATGGGATTTTGCAGATCTTCTGGATGATGAAGATGAAATCGATGAACATCAGCCATTCCCCTCGCTGTCTCAGGTAAAGAATGTTCTGATGATGATTGTCAATCAAATGCAACCCTCTCTCCTCCTCCAAGTCTACTTTCTCACATTCAAGTGAACTGTTTGCTCTTTTTTGTTCCTCCAAAGATTTTCCACGCTATCCCTGAGCATGTTGGCTTCAACATCGAGCTCAAATGGATCAGCCAGATGAAGGTGAGTAAAACAGCTCAGAGGGAACAAAATTACATCACCATTAAAACTAGAGAAATTGCTTTTCTTGCAAAAATGCAGTGTGAAAGCTTATGGCTGAAGAACTTGCTGAAAAACAGCTGAAATTAGCTAATAACATGCTGAAATGTAGCCGAAATGGAAGAACAAGCCTGTTAGCAGAAGAAAGCAGAAAGAACACATATTTGCTGAATATGGTCTAAATAAGCAGAAATGAATACAAGAAATTAGTAAATTAGCTTAAAAAAAGGCTGAAATTAGCAAGAAATACCGAATAGTAGCTTAAAAAAATGACAAAGAAGCTTAAATTACCAAAAGGAAGTGAAGAGAGCACTGTTGTGTCCAAATAAACTTAACAAAGCAGAAATGAGCACAAAAAGTGGAAGTCATCTGAAAAAAGCAGAATTTTTCCTAAAATAATAATAATGTCACATTTTGTCATCTGTGTATGTTTCCATACAAGACGAAATTTGTCTCTGCATTTAACCCAACCACCACCAGGTGGTGCAGTGGGCAGCTATAGAAAGCGCCTGGGGAGCACAAGATATGCAGTGACCGGGGTTCGAACCTGGGTCTTTCGGGTCCCAAGTCGGCTGCCCTTGCCTCTACACCATCTTGGCCCTATAAACAGCTGAATAGTAGCAAAAAAAGCAGAAAGAAGCTTAAATGACCAAAAGGAAGTGGGGTGAGCACAATTGCTCCCAAGGCTGAAAGAAGCAGAAATTAGCACAAACATTTTGAAATTATCTGAAAAAAAAAAAAAAAGACTTTTCCCAAAAATAGCCGAATAGTAGCTAAAAAGGTAGATCCATCCATCCATCCATTTTCTTCCGCTTATCCGGGGTCGGGTCGCGGGGGTAGCAGCCTTAGTAGTGAGGCCCAGACTTCCCTCTCCCCAGCCACTTGGAGCAGCTCCTCTGGAGCTCAGCTTCCTCCTCCTCTAAAAAGGTAGAAAGAAGCTTAAATTACCAAAAGGAAGTGGAGTGAGCACAATTGTGCCCACTAAGGCTGAAATTAGCACAAAAAAGTTGAAATTACCGTATGTGAAAAAAGCAGAAATTTGCCAAAAACGGCTGAATAGTAGCTACAAAAAAAGCAGAAAGATTAAATTATCAGAAGGAAGTGGAGAGACCACATATGCGCCCAGTTAAGCTTAAAGAAGCAGAAATTACCACACAAAAAAATACGTTGAAATATCTGAAAAATGCAGGAATTTGCACACACACAAAAAAAAACAGCTGAAAAGTAGCTTAGAAAAGCTGTAAAAATATTAAATTTCCAGAAGCAAGTGGAGAGAGCACAATTTTGCTGAATTAGGCTGAAAAAGTTTAAATGAGTGCAAAAAATGTGGAATAAGCTGAAAAGGCTAAAATTAGCATAAAAACAGCTAAATACCGGTAGTAGCTGAAATAGGAGAACTAGCTGAAACTTGCTGAAATAAGCTTAAAGGAGCAGAACAAGCTGAAATGAGCTGAAATAAATTAGAAGCAGAAAGCTGTTGTAGTTAGCAGAGTAAAGCTGAAGAAGCACAAAAATACAAACAGGATCACTGTAGTGTGAATGAATGCTTAGTAAGCATGGACACAATAAACTGATGTTTTGAATACTTTGTGTTTACAGGACGGATCATGGGACGGAAACCTGTCGTCCTATTTCAACATGAACACCTTCCTCGACATCATTTTCTCCTGCGTTCTGCAGAAAGGTGGGAAGAGACGCATCATCTTCTCATGTTTCGACCCAGACATCTGCACAATGTAAGTACTGTTGTGCGCTAAATCTATTTCCATGCATGAATCAATCAATCAATCAATCAATCACCTTTATTTAACCAGGTAGAGCCCGTTGAGATCGAGATCTCTTTTACAAGGGTGACCTGGTCAAGTGGTCAGCAGCACACGTCACATTGGCAATAGGCATTTGCACTTATCAAAAAGAAAATAAAGAAAACTACAATCACAGTAAACAGATGTTGACAGTTCAAAACCAACAGGATATGACAGATTTCTATATACATTATATACAAAACAAGCAGACAGACCTCGGTTGGGTAAATAAAGTTAAAAAAATCAACAATGACATGTATATTGGATAAGTAATGGTTTAACGAATGTCTTTTTGTCTCTACGGCAGCAGCTGAAAGGTTTTATTTGGACAAAGTAAAAAAGAAAGTTGTTTTTCTCACATTTTTAGATACAGTTGACCTAAATGTAGAAAGAAGTGAACATTTAAAAAGGGAATCCTAATGTTGTAGTTGAACTGAATTCATGAGACTGCATCTCAGGTTTAGTGAGTCCACGGATGTTGTCAAGTAAAAATAAACCCTCTTCAACATCTCTTTTGTCCAGGGTGCGGCACAAGCAGAACAAGTATCCCATCCTGTTCTTGACTCAGGGGGTTTCTGTTAAATACCCCGAGCTGATGGACATCCGCTGCCAGACCACTCAGTTTGCTGTGAGCTATGCTCAGAGCGAAAATATTCTGGTAGGTTGTTTACGTTCATTATGAACACATTTCTAACGCAGCCCTTCACTGAAAAGAAAAGTTTCTGGAGGCCTGGCAGCTTTTTCTCATGTGCTGGACTTCGTTTGTCTTCCAGGGCATCAGTGCCCACACTGAGGAGCTGCTGAAGCACCTGCATTACATCAGGGAGGTTCAGTCCAAAGGCCTGGTGGTGTTCAGCTGGGGCGATGACAATAATGACCACGAAACCAGGAAGAAGCTGAGGGAGGAAGGAATTGATGGGCTCATATATGATCGGTAAGCTAAACTTCAACACTGAGTGTTTTGCTGCTACAATGATTGACGTGTTTTCGTCTGAAACACAATCAGCAGGCCATGCGTCCAGAGACATTCTTCTACGTGACTTATCTCATTTAGTGCTTGTACTCCTCGTTGTCACATTATTACGTCACTAATCATTTTTTGTAGTTATTACCACCTTTTGACACGTGTTTTGTCTAGTTTAAATCTCATAGTCTGTGCACCTTAATACAGGGAGTCCCCGACTTACGGCACCCCCGACCTACGGCGACTCGGACTTACGAACGCACTGTAAAAAAAAAAAAAATTTTTTTTAAATAAATTAATACATGTACAGTACTGTACAGTCACCAAGCACTTGGCCTATCCTAACACAGTTTTTAAAGATGGAGGAGTGAGTTGAATTGTCTCCCTCCTAGGGCTGGGCCATATCATATCGTTACCGGTAATACCGGTATAAAAAGCTTGCCCGGGCAAAAAACTTATATCATGATATGCTAATTTCATGACGTAATCCGTTAGGGCGCCCCGCCCCTTAACACCCGAGCGCTTTAAACAACTGCGCACCTCCCCTCCAACAGTCTGTACTGGTGTAAAACGCTAATTAGTTACTGCTAAAATGTTCATAAACAACGCGCGCGTCTCAACTTCTCTCCCCCCTGCTCTGCAGCTCAAATGTCCCCTCCTCCCCCGTCCCGCTCCGCTCTGAGCAGCCGCGGTGCTGCGTGTCTTTATCTAGCTTTTCGCTGCGTGTCCTCTGTGTTACAAACACGCGCGGCTCCACAGTCACTCCATCAGAGACAGATCAGTTTAAAAAATTAATCAGAGGAATGACACGTTCCTGCATGAACAGATGAAGCTGAAACATGAACAAGTTTCAGGGTCAGCTGATCAACTTGTAGAAGTTACAGCTCATTTAAAGGCAACATCTAATTTGTTGTACGGTATGTTTCATTTATGCTCAAAAAATCTTAAGCTTCATTTTATTTAGGCTAGTTGTTTTAGGAAACTACACCTGCACTTTAAAAATGATCTGTTATTTAGAATACTGCAAAGCAACATGTTAAGTTAACTTTGTCAAATAAATACATTAGATTTTTTATTTATTTTTTGGGTTATATCACGAAATTTATCGTTATCGTGATAATACTCTGAAATATCACGATATAATTTTTGAGCCATATCGCCCACCCCTACTCCCTCCTCCCTAGCAGGCTCCAGCTCCCTTTATGTGAAAGGGAGACAATTCAACTCACTCCTTCATCTTTTAAAACTGTGTTAGGATAGGCTAATGGTACGTCCAGACCGAACGCTTTTTGAGCGGCCAAAAAGCGCGAAACGCCTCAAGCTGGACGCACGGGACCCAGTGGTGTTCAGACCGGAACGAGAAGCAGCGGCGGCAGGGGGGAGGAGTTAGCAGAGCTTAACTTGCTAAACGAGAAAAGTTCACAATTCAAAACTTACCCGATATCCCTACTTCCTCACTGGCACTCCGCCAGGCAAGGTCCTTTTTATTTCTCCTCCATACTTTAACACGACTTTGCGGGTTATTTCCATGTCTCACAAACAATACGTCACACAGTTGCGCAACACCCGTCCCCCTCGTTACCGCGTCACATAGCTGACTCCCTCTCTCTCCTTCCCGACTCTCCCTGATTGGTTGACAGACGCGTTGAACGGCGAAATCTTCGGCATTTTCAAGTCGAGCTGTGGAGGCTGCCGCAGGCTCACGTTTACGGAAAACGCTCAGCCGCCCCTTCCACACCGCTCAAAACGGACGTGACGCGCGACCCCCATTGACTTTGCATGTAAACCGGACGCTCCTCCAGCTCAAAATGCGTTCGGTCTGGACGTACCATAAGTGCTTGGTGACTGTACAGTACTGTACATGTATTCATTTATTAAAAAAATAAATAATTGTATGTGATCCAACTTACCCGTATTCGTCGGTGTATAATACGCAGTTTTTTTGCTCATTTGAATGTCCTGCGTATTATCTATGTTTTTTTCCCCCCATATTTTTAGACCCATGTTTAGCTCTGATTCGCCGTTTTTCATTTTGGCCAAAAATGGTGCAGTACCAGTGTCGGCCGCTATGGGCGCTAATGCGCCCTGTAGTCTGTTTACCTGCAGACCGTAGAGGCGTATCTTGTTATTCGTGTATTCAGATAAAACCCATCACCCCCGCCAAATCACTGAGAGAGCAGGAGAACCAACGAGAAAACATTGAAACAAACATCCGGGAGAGAACAGTTAGAGAACAAAGAGAGAAAATGCCGCCAAAAAGAAAATCGTACACGGCTGAATATAAGCTGCAGGTCGTTAAATTCGCTGCGGAAAACAGCAACAGAGCAGCGGGTCGTCACTTTAAGGTCAACGAGGCCTGTGTTTGCTTGTGGAGAAAGGCGGAGGTCTCGCTGACCGCCATGAAGCGATCCAAGAGGGCGAACCGTGGGAAGAAGGCCCGCTGGCCCCAGCTGGAGCAGCGTGTCAAAGAGTGGGTGCTGGAACAGCGCGCGGCCGGGAGAGGCGTCTCCACGGTCCAGCTTCGGCTGCACGCCGTGGCTTTGGCCAAAGACATTGTGATCTTGGAGTTCGTTGGCGGTGCATCGTGGTGCTACAGATTCATGCAAAGAAACCAGCTGTCTCTGAGAGCGCGCACCACGATGTGCCAGAAACTTCCAGCGGACTTTGAGGAGAAGGTCGCCAACTTCCGCGCATTCGTCGCCCGCCAAGTCCAGGAACACCACATCTCGCCAGCACAGCTCGTGAATATGGATGAAGTTCCACTCACGTTCGATTTGCCAATGACGAGAAGTGTGTCAAATAAAGGTGAGAAGAGCGTGTCCATCATGACCACAGGACATGAAAAGTCGCACTTCACCGTGGTCCTCGCGTGCTGCGCAGATGGGGCAAAGCTGCCACCCATGGTGATCTTCAAAAGGAAAACCATGCCCAAAGAGAACTTTCCAGCAAGTGTGATTGTGGAGGTGAACGAGAAAGGATGGATGGACTCTGGTATGATGAATGTGTGGCTGTCCAGATGTTAACACCAAGCGGCCAGACGTTTTTTTTTTTTTTACTAAAAAAGCTGTACTGGTGATGGACAGCATGAGAGCCCACATCACGCCAGCTTTTTTATTTATTTTATTTTTTTTACATTTTTGGGCTCTAGTGGCCTTTATTGTAGAGGGAGAGGGCGAAACAGGTAGAGAGAGGGAAGACACTGCAGAAATAGCTCGTCGGGTCTGGGACGCGAACCCGCGACGCCTGCAGAGAGGCTCAGCCTCAATATGTGCCGCGCGCTTATCCCCCATACCAAAGCGCCGGCACCACGCCAGCTTTTAAAGAAAAAATAAAAGCGACCAACTCCATCCCTGCCATCATCCCAGGTGGACTCACAAAAGTTCTCCAGCCATTAGACATCTCTGTGAACAGAAGTTTTAAAGCTGCTTTGCGCCGCTTGTGGGAGCAGTGGATGGTGGATGGGGAATACAGCTTCACAGCTACAGGCCGCATGCGCCACGCCACGTTCCTGCAGGCGATCGACTGGATCGATAAGGCCTGGAAATCAATTTCCAAAAAGATAATCCAGTCTGGGTTCATTAAAGCTGGGCTCATTCCACGGCCAGCTGGAGCAGCTGGAGCAGAGGACACAGAGAGCGAGGAGGAGGAGGAGGAACAGCCTGGGCCTTTGAATACCGGTGAGCTGGAACGTGCGATGGCTGAACTGTTTGCCAGCGACATGGAAGACGAAGACTTTGAAGGTTTTGAATAGTGTTAATAATTTGTTTGAATAAAAACTGTAAACGGTATCTGTTTCTGTCATTTTTATGGGCGGGGTGAGCGTGTATTAATTTTAAAGCCGCTGTATTTATGTTGTTGTAACCGTCAAAGTGCATTTATTAACAAAAATTAAACCGAGACACGTTAACATATATATTCAGCTAACAAATATATTTTTTTAGGTGTTTCTGTACGGTAGTTTAATTTTAATTAAATTCAGCTCTTGCTGCGCTGCAGCAAACCGTTTCTGGGTGCGCGCATCGTGTTGTTTACGTTCAAAATTCAGCTGATTTGTAATCATTTATTAACAAAAATTAAACCGAGACACGTTAACATATATATTCAGCTAACAAATATATATATTTTTTAGGTGTTTCTGTACGGTAGTTTAATTTTAATTAAATTCAGCTCTCGCTCCAAACCGGGCCTGTGGGCCTGTTGTGTATTTGCGCGCATCATGTTGTTTACATTTTAAATTCAGCTGATTTGTAATCATTTATTAACAAAAATTAAACAGAGACACGTTAACATATATATTCAGCTAACAAATATATTTTTAGGCGTTTCTGTAGTTACATTTTAATGAAATTCAGCTCGCGCTGCACAATGGACCACATTTCCGGGTTGTCTCAGCGGTGACGCGTAACGTCAGCGGTGGATGACGCGTTACGTCGGGGAGGGGGCGTGCGCCATCTAGTGGTCATAAAAAAGCCGTGACGGCAGCGCGTATTAAACACCGAAGCGTATTATGTACGGTTTTTTCTGGTTTATTGGCAATAATTGGTCAAAGCGTATTATACACGGGAGCGTATTATACACCGACGAATACGGTACGTCATTTTCGACATACGAACAGTCCTTAGGTCTGGAACTCGTTCGTAAGTCGAGGACTCCCTGTATTTGCTCATGTGAATGCCTATGAAGCATTCATTTTAGCTGTTTTCATGATAATTGTAACTTTTTTGACTAATTCCACTTTTTTTGCACTCATTTCAACTTTTTTCAGTCAAATTCAGCTAAAATGTGCTCTCTCTACTTCCATCTGGTCATTTAAGCTCATTTCTGCCTTTTTAGCTACCGGTACTTTCAGCTGGTTTTTTTGTTGCTAATTTCAACTTTTTTCAGATAATTCCCACTTTTTGTGTTCTTTCTGCTTTCGTCTGCTAATTTAAGCTTATTCTAACTTTAAGCTAACTTTTTAGCTTAAAAAATATATGGTAAATGGAGCTTACTTGTATAGCCCTTTCCAGCCCCCTTTGAGGGGCCCCAAAGCGCTTCACAGGTACCAACCATCCACCCATTCATACACACATTCATACACCGGTAGCGAGCCAAGGCGCCAACCAGTTCTACCGGGAGCAACTCGGGGTTAAGTGTCTTGCCTAGGGACACAAACAAACAGATAAACAAAACAAAAATAAAAGAGAACAAAAGGAGGGGGGACTAATTTGAAAATATATTACTTATACAGTATGTACTTAATAACCATAACCATGTGGAAGTTAGATAGCAAATAAACACTTCCTACAGAATGAACCTGCTCCTTACTACCATTTATTATTAATCACTTTTTTGCATTATTTTAGCTAGTTTCAGTTGTTTTCAGATAAATTCAAGTTTTTCATGGCATTTTTTGCTACTTTCAGCCTAATTAACTTATTTATGCTAATTTCAGCTTGTTACAGTCCTTTCAGCTTTTTTCTGCTAGTTTCAGCTTTTTCTATTTCAGTTGCTATTTAGCTGTTTTTATGCTAATCTTAGCATTTTAAGCTAATTCCACATTTTTGGAGCTCCTTTCAGCTCCTTCCACTTCCTTCTGGTAGTTTAAGCTTTCATCAACTTTTCAGCTATTTTTTAGCAATTTCAGCCCTTTTTTTAGCTAATTTCCTCATTTTTGGACTAATTTCTACTTATTTAAACCTAATTCAGCAAACTTGTGTTCTTGCTGCTTTCTTCTGCTAAATTAGGCTGTCTTTCATTTCAGCTACATTTCATTGTTTTTTTAAGCTAATTTCAGCTGTTTTTCAACAAGTTCTTCTGCAATACGCATTCACACTGCATTTTCACAGGAAATGCAGTTCATCTAGTTTCTGTTTGTGTTGGATAAACAAATATTTTTCACTTTAAACTCAGTTTGTTTGTTTTTTTCATGTTTTGTGCAGTATTTGTCCACTGAGATGGTTAGTTCCTTCTTGTTTGTTTGTTTGTTTTGTGTTCCTTTTAAAGGTGCAGTCTGCAGTTTCTGTAGTGCAGTCTGTAAGTTTTCTAAAAATATATTTTTAACATATTTCTTCACTTTGTCACTATCTCCTGACAGACTGATGTTAGACAAAGTAATCTTTGAAAAAACTATAGTCCCCTTGCTTCTCCAGGTGTTACTAAAAGCATTTCTAAAAAGCCACAGTGACCCGCCGTTAACCAGCCAATAAAAACAGAGCTTGAATTTGAATTTCAGCAGAGCAAGGGGGAGCAGAGCCATATATGGCTCTGAGGGGGAGGGATCAGAATGCTTTGTCTGTTGAAAAATTTTCTAAGTGCTGCGTTCTACAGAAACTGCAGACTGCACCTTTAAGCTTCAGCTGTTTTGGTCATCATGTTTAGTTGTTTCTGTGGATAAAAACATGGTTTATTATGGCCATCACATCTACTGTGGCTCTGATGTTTTACAACAACATGTTTACAGGCTGTGATTTAGTAGAGTTGTTTTGGCATGAGCTGCAAAACCTTCTTTCAACACCAAGAGTCACTTGGAGCTCAAAATCATGTAAACATACGGGACAGATAATAAAAAATACTTAAAGGGGACCACACATACAAAATTCACTTTTTAATGTTTTTTTTTACTGAACTTTGGGTATGTACTTCATAAAAAAACAGTCCTAGTGCTAAAAAAATGCACCCAGTGGTTTATTTACTCTAAGTATATTTATTTATCTTTGATAGAAACACTCCGATTGCACTTCCTGCGGTTTGTGACGTCACAAACCGTAGCCACAACCCACACCAAACCTGAGTCCAGCCCCTCAACTAGCAACCCCTGGTGCGGCTCAACCCACTTCAGTATAAAAAACGTCACCGTTGCCGAGCAGTTTTGGAGCTGACCTGGCGGTCATTTATTTATTTATTCATTTATTTAGCCCCCGGGGGGGCTATGGGCTCAGCCCTGCTCCAGCCAGCAGCACATCTTGAGTAAAACCATAATGTTTTACCTTGTTTGAATGAACTCTGTCTCGTTGAAACTGTGCACACACACTCTCGCGGTTTGGACTTCGTTTCTTATATGATGAAGGACTGCTTTTGCACAACTGTCAGTTTGGTTGAGCGGTTACGACACTTGAACGCCACGCAGGAGAGCGGAGTTCGCATCCTGTCAACGGCATCTTTTTTTTCCCCCTTTTTTTTAAAGCCTTTTGTTTCGGTGAAATCGGGGTGAGACTAGATATATACATCGACATAATAATACTTTATAATTGTTATTTTTACGTTTTAGTTCAATTTTTTGTGTAATAGCGATCGCTCCCAACGCGCAGCCGGCAGAAAACTGTGCACACACAACACTCTCTCGCGGGGCGACAGTCTGTACCATCAAGCACCACTGATCGATATATTTTCAGATTAGCAACTTATTTATTTTAATAATACCTTTCACTTCATCAAAATCTAATCAAAACTCCAGCGTTCTAAAAGTAGGTGGTTGTATGTATTTCTTATACGATGAAGGACTGCTGTTGTTCAACTGAGCCGGTAGGTCAGTGAGTAAAACAACTGGTGTCGCACCCAAAGGACTGGGGTTCGCGTCCCGGCCATGGCATCTTTTTTTTTTTTTTCTTTCGGAGAGATCGGGCTGCAGTTAGCTGCTGGCTTTTGAGGACAGTGTGGGTCCGGTCCGGTCAGAGGTTAGGTTGCCTCATACGGATAAATTAACTGGAAACACTCTGTGAAGTTTGCGTTTGTCTGGATTGGATGTGCAACCGTGGACCAAAGCGCCGCATGCAACTAGCAGGAGCTACGCGGGCTGTTTGTTACCGAAGGAGGAGGAAGAGCTCGGATTCGGGAGGGCATGATAATAGGAGCAGCTAATGGCGGCGCACACAAACAGCTTTCAGTAAGTTATCTTTTAAGCTAGCACTAACAGTAAGTAAAACGAGTAATAAAAAAAGGCTAATTTTAAAACAACAACAGATTTGAGATACTGGCAGTTACAGAGGGCGGAGACAGAGTTTTGACGGGCGTGGACTTCAGAGCTCATTATCATAAACAGCTCGTTTAGAACGGAAGTTAGAAATGGCAGAATTAAAAAGGGTATAATTTATTATCTAAGAATTATTTTTTGTATTAAATTGAATGAACGGGGTCTGGATAGCACACAGACATACCATAAAAATTTAAAAAACCAATATGTGGTCCCCTTTAAGAACAAAATGTTACTACTTCTGAATGGAGGCTCTGCAGTTGGAAATGTATTGGCATCTTATTGAAAATCTTGTGCAGTGATTTTGCTGCTGTTGCTTTTTTAAAACTTTATTTAAAATGAGTATTTATACTTTAAAAGCTTTTAAGTTGGACAAATTTAAGAACTTATTTACTTTTGAAACTTCTGCAAATTGAGTAACTCTGATCCGTACCACAGATTATTTGGAAGTAAAAATCTTGAAGCTACTTAGCCAACACTTCGTATCAGCTCTTCTATGATAAACGCACCTGATTTTAAAGGTTATCAGCTTGTTGTTCCAGCATTACAGTGTTGCGTAATCTGGCTGTGGCAGGAGTGTGAATCATTTGGCATCTGTTGTTGCCGTCTCTAGAAAAGATAGATTGATTGACTGCTGTGTGTGAAATGAACATGCACAGTTATGGCAGCCCAGTTATATAAGTGTATTGTTACTGGGGTAAAATAGATTCCTCTGGACTCAGCAAACCTGTGTAGTCAGCAGATCCTGCCTGTTCAGCTGTTTCACTTCTCTCTATGTTGACATTTGCTCAGTGCTTTCATTTGCACTTTGGCCCTGGCTTTTGTACACTCCTGCAGACAGCATATTAAAACTCCACATTGTTGTGTCGATTGTTCTTATAACTGTGCCTCTTTTTTACAGAATTTGTGAAAGGGAGGTGCCGTGTTTTGACTCAAGTTCTCCAGATTCCTGTAATTCTCTCTGGTTCCTGTGCTTTCTTTACACCCCCTGGCTTTTTTTTTTTTTTTTTTTTCCCTTTTTTAGCCACTAGCTGAATGAATCTTGCTCATCAAATGCTGCAGGAACACATCGATGTTCCTAGACAATGATACAAGAGGCGGTTGACTTTTCTTATCTTTTCTGTGCCTTTCAGCTTGCAACAAGTGATTATTTTAACTTTGTAGAAATATTTATGACTCACTGAGTTTTTACTTGCCACACTTGTTTGATTAGTCAACTGCCATGGTTATCATTTTAATGCTGGTGTATTCATTTGACCACAAGGTCACATCCTTTTTTGTTAAATCTTTGGATTGCTTTGTGTTGCCTCCAAGTTCTTCCTTATTATTGTGCTCCCGTTGTACATATTTGAAGGAAAACTAGCACTAAGACCGAATGGCTTTTTAATGCATGGGATTGTCACGTAATGTTTTGGCACCTTCATAAACTGCATTCAACTGCTAGTTTTCTCAGATCTGCTGAAGCTAGATGTATGCAAGTGTGATGGCACCAAACCACCGTAACAGCCATGCAAACTAGCTGTGCTTCAAGACAATCCTGTTTTTAGGCCCCATGTTAAAGCTTAGCAAGCTTTCTGGGACTGGAGCATATTTTTCATGCATACTTTAAAGTTTACATAAATCTTAAAGCTCATGTCAAAGCCTATAGATGACCTGTCTACTTGTTGTGAAAACTGTTTTTGCTACAATGGAGGCGATGGCATCGGACCCTCTTCTATTCATCATTTAGTGAACCTTTAATATTTAACAGATTCAGAAATAGGCCTGTCGTAATAAAAAATAATGAATCGCATGACAAATTAAAATTATTGATCTCATATTCATTTAGCGGCTTTATCGTTTCTTCGTGTCTCTTTCTACTGGACACTGGATGACAAAAGGCTCAACTCCAGTGCTCTTCACTGACCCCTCCCTTTCTCTTTAAAATCAGTTTTAACCATCCAAAATCACGTTTTTGGATCATTAAAAGCAGCTAAGCTGAGGAGCTAAGCTAACGGCTGACCCCGGGAAAAAATCTCTGACTTGTCTAAGCTCCAAAATTCACGGTTGAAGCCAGTGCCTTCATGTAAAAGTTTTTTCTCTGCAAAATGAAGCTGAGAACTTGTTTACTGATGTTTTATTAAAAGCTTTGTGTGAAAAATGCTATGCTAAAGAGCTCAAGCTACACAGAGCGCATAGGCGTAGCCAGGATTTTATGAGGGGCGGTTCGTTTGAAGAAAAAGTAGACCTGTAGGACTACCGGTACTTTGATTGGTTCATTGGCGGTGGTACACGTTACTTCAAACGTGTAAACAAGCTAATTAGAAAAACATGGATGCTCCGTTTCAGGCTTCCTGTGAGTAACTGTGTCCTCTCACTGTAAACTAAAGGGTGAGGCAAAGCTCCACGCTGGACCGAGCGCCGCGCCACGCGCGTGTGCTGCGCGTGTGCTGCGCGTGTGCTGCGCGTGTGCTGCGCGTGTGCTGCGCGTGTGCTGCGCGTGTGCTGCGCGTGTGCTGCGCGTGTGCTGCGCGTGTGCTGCGCGTGTGCTGCGCGTGTGCTGCGCGTGTGCTGCGCGTGTGCTGCGCGTGGGGGGTTCACAGCAGAGCTCAGCGTGAAGCAGCGTGTGGCTCCAACATTTTCGCTCCAAATACTTGACGTCATTTGAGCAGAAGCAGGGCGGAGCGTTTACCTACGGGACAAATTGAGGTCGCTGATTGGTCATTTGCTGACAGCCTACTGATTTGATTGACAGGTCGGGAAAGGCAGAGGGCTGCGCAGCTTTGTTCTGTGTTTATATGTTAATAAAAAAGTCCTAAAATTTAAAATTAAAACAGGGAGCGCTGGTCCTTCAGCCCACACAGCAGACAAGCACACCAGGAAATGTTTAGAACCTGCGCATCCACGTTGGACATGAGTTTAGTTCACTCGTGACAAGTTCATTCATTCCTCCTCATCGGAGGAGGAAGTGAATGGTGACCGCTTCAAGCGATCACTTGACTTTTGGCAAAAAAACAAAAGAAAAGTCCAGTTCAGCGATGAAGAAGGGATATTTAATAAATTTGTGTCATACAAAACAGTCCGCCACCAGGGCAGTTTATTGTGAGACAATGCGCGCGCTTGAGCGGTCGTAAAATTTGAGCTTGGCGCGTTCGCGCGAGCGTTCAAAGGCTTGTGCAGCGGCGCTCACACGGCGCTGGCACGGCGCGGCGCTCGCTCCAGCGCGGAGCTATGCCTCGCCCTTTAGCTTTAGGGATAGAATGGGGGTACTGGTACCAATTTCAGATAAATTACTGTTCCCAACATGGCGAAAATAGACAAAAACAAGGGAAAAAAACATGGCGAAAATCGTCGTCACAAACTTAGCTTAGCTATAGCATGTTTTAGCATTATCCCATATCTTATAAAAATGTGACCCACTTCTAATCTCTCTAACATCAAACGGTACTACTTAAAATACACAAATGAACAGTTGAATCAAAAACCACAATGTAATTTTACTGTTTGAATCCACCGTGTTGCCTTCCAAGCCAGGACAGAGTGAACGTCGTCTTCACCTCACAGTTCTATATCTCGCGGGAGTTGTAGGCGGGACTTCATAGGCAAAGTGGGCGGTTTGTTCGAACCCCCCTGGCTACGCGCATGGAGCGTCCGCCATTTTGAACCGAAGAGAGACGGCCCATGTCACTTCAAGGGGGGCCTCCCTCCCATTGTTCTTAAGGGGACACGCTGCTCACTCCCTCACTATCCATCCTTTGGTTCAAACAGTCTTATACTGCTATCTGGTGGTCTAAAAAGTACTACACACAAAAATTAATATTCCTTCTTAAATTTGACAATTACTAATTACAGTATTGTCAAATTTCAAACAATATTATCGTTTATCGCAATAATTTCTGAGACAATTAATCACCCAGCAACATTTGTTATTGTGACAGGCCTAATTAGAAATAGAGCTGAGTTTGTCTCTTTACCTATCAACTCGTACAGAGAAAGCAAATATCTTTCTTTCTTCTACAGGTGGATGTTGTGGTTTTTCAGACATGACTAGATCTGAACAGGTTGTAAAAACAATCAATGCCCACTGATGAGAACATGATTAGCTCAAAGTCGTCTTTACAGGCCAATTATGATGGGTAGGTTGGGTGACTCGACATACAGGTATATGACCATTGGAGTTTGGAGATTTTGGGGGCGATAGCTGTTTTATTAAGGACTAAAATTTCAGCTATATTTTGCCTTTTAATTTTCACTCTCCAGAGTTTTGACCTTTAATAGATTACAAATTAAATCCACGCTGTACTCCACACTGATCAAGTGCAGTCAACCTCATTATATTCAGCAGCAGCGCCCGTACCTTTCTGACAGGTGTTGGTCCTTGCTGATGTGGGACACCTGACAGCCGGCTGAACCACTGTGGTTCACTGTCATACATTCATAGATTTTCTGATGTTAGCTCCTCAGCTCGGAGTTAGTTGCACAGATCTGGGTTATTCCTAGTCAAAAGTTTTGAGCAACTCTTTGTTTGAAAACAAAAGCAACCTGAAATTAATTACTTTGTTTTCTTCTTGACCACAAACGGCTAACCTACATAGTTGTACGAAGAACAGGAATAACCTGTCTTGTCCCTCTTCAAAACATGTGCTTAAAGATGCTGCAGAATGGCTTGAAAATGGTTGTTGGACCCAAAATGGCTGAAAAAGTTTAAACGCATCACGAACTGTACACTGTTGAAAGCCTCCTCCCTTCACTGCACAGCCTGTGCAATCATTCCCCTGCATGATTTTAAATTTAACGACTGCATGGAAACAGTTTAATTATTATGTTGTGCTCAAATGACATAACTTAACTATCGATACATCAGAATGATGGGATGTTTAGAGATGTTTCTAATGTTTGTAACTCTTGTGTTACTGCACTGAAATTATTTGAGATGTTGCTAAATTTCTGTGTTGGTTCAACACAAATTCTCTTGCCTAAATGACTGTCTTTAGACCATATTATTTAATGTAACAGAATGAGTTATTTTACAGCTTTACTTACAAATGTGAAACGTCTTTAGCTGTGTAACATTGATCCCAACAACTCTCATTCTTTCCCTCTAGGATTTGTGAAGCTCAAGGAGAGCAATCAAACATCTTCCAGGTAGAAGAGCAACACTCTCTGCAGGAGGTCATCACAGAGGAGACCTTAAAGAGCTCTGCTTGCGCCTGCTACACCATTCCCTGCTCCATGGTACCATGTGTTGCCTCAAAGGCTCACGGTGGAAGTGTCGAGTCCGATTCTGGCCTCAGCTCTTCATAAAAAAGAGAAAAATCAAGTGTCTACTTTTCTGCATAGCTTATTATTCATGCTGATGTTGACCAATGTAGGGTTGGACGAGTAAATAAACTTGTACTTCCTCTGACCAAACTGATCAGGTGCTCCTTCCTGCCATTTTGTATTTTCCCCACAAAAATGTTTTTATTTATTTATAGTTCGACATTTAGCCAAAACGTCAAAAGAAGCCATACTGTATTTCTATTTATCCTGCAAAGGCCAGTTCACTCTTCAGAGCAGAATAATCAACAGGTCTTAAAATATATCTAGAAATCACACATTAGGTGCAGATTTATGAGACCAATTTGTTGTCTCGAAGTATAATTTAATGCATACTTTATTTTACAATTTGGGATCTATAAAGTGGACGTCATTAAGTTCATCATGCTGTTGAATGATGGGTTTTTTTCCACTGTTATTTTTTGTGCATGCAGCCAATGTAACCTGAACCAGAACCAATCTTACACTTTTGTGAATCAGTGAGTTGCTGGACAAGTTTTTTTTTTACAAACAGCACAGGCTTGTGTAATGAGTTGACAGTGCAGGTTTCATGAAATGTTTTGTTTTTGTTGGTCTGACTTGAAGCACTTTTAAAACTACGGCATGAATGAGCCCTCTTAATAAAGAGGTTAAGTTGAATGCATTTGCTTAAACTCTTCTTGCCTTTAAGCTTTTGTTGGCCTAATTATTATAGTCCATTACGCATTGCGTATTGTATAATCTGATTTATAGATTCGTACTTGATTTCAGGAAGAAGGGTTTTCTGTAACGTGCACATTCAAACCACAGCCTTAAAGGAGATGCATGTAGGGTGTGCGTGTGTG
>JBBPBX010010326.1:5040-58127 GCA_038048925.1 Garcialebias charrua
ATATACATATATATACATATATATACATATATATATATATATACATATATATATATATACATATATATATATACATATATATATATACATACAGTACTTTGTTTATATATAGTGTGACTCCTTGTGTATTTTCCTTTGTACTGAAACTCTGGCACAACAATTTCCTGCAGGATCAATAAAGCTCAATGTTATCTTATCTTTTCTTCTCTTATACAGACTAAATATCTTACCTGCAGAGGTAGCTGAAACAATCTCAATCTGGAGCATCTGAGAAGTTTATTTTTTTATTTATTTTTGGAGATGTCAGGCTTATGAATACTGTACGCTAAGCAAAGCTCATTTAAGCAAAAATAAATAAATATATAATAATAATAATACAATTTTATCTCTCCTGCTGCCTTTGGATAAAAAACTCATAAAAGTCTCCATTTTAGTTTAGATCCCAAATAAGACCTTTCCTAGTAGTTTGGCTATATGCCAAATTATCTGTTTTTATATCCCATCACTTCAGAGTGAAATAGTTGCAAAATTGTAAAACTAGCTGGTTTCCTGATTTCCTTTGACAATCTCTCTTTTAATTTATTTATTTAAATTTTTCTCTCTGGTATCATCTACAGATAAGAGACAGACAATAAGTACTCCACTAACACCACATAATAAAAGATCTCTTTCATTCCAGAGGCATAAATATAAACCTGTCCTCCTCTCATTTTCTTCAAATCATGACTTCAGTAAAGTTTTTATTACTAAAATAAAATAAAAACATTTTCCTTTAAGGTATTCTTAAAAAAAAAATAATAATTATATAATATATATACATATATATATACATATATACATATATATATATATACATATATATACATATATATATATACATATATATACATATATATATATATATATATATATATACATATCCATCCATCCATCCATCCATTTTCTTCCGCTTATCCGGGGTCGGGTCGCGGGGGTAGCAGCCTAAGTAGGGAGGCCCAGACTTCCCTCTCCCCAGCCACTTGGAGCAGCTCCTCTGGGGGAATCCCAAGGCGTTCCCAGGCCAGCCGAGAAACATAGTCCCTCCAGCGTGTCCTGGGTCTTCCTCTGGGTCTCCTCCCGGTGGGACATGCCCGGAACACCTCACCAGGGAGGCGTCCAGGAGGCATCCTAACCAGATGCCCGAGCCACCTCAACTGGCTCCTCTCGATGTGGAGAAGCAGCGGCTCTACTCCGAGTCCCTCCCGGATGACTGAGCTTCTCACCCTATCTCTAAGGGAGAGTCCAGCCACCCTGCGGAGAAAACTCATTTCAGCCGCTTGTATCCGAGATCTTGTTCTTTCGGTCACAACCCAAAGCTCATGACCATAGATGAGGGTGGGAACGTAGATCGATCGGTAAATTGAGAGCTTTGCCTTTCGACTCAGCTCTCTCTTCACCACGACAGACCGGTACAGCGCCCGCTTCACTGCGGATGCTGCACCTATCCGCCTATCGATCCCACGCTCCAGTTTTCCCTCAATATATATATACATATTTATATATACATATATACATACGTACATTTATATACAGTATATCTATATACGAACATACATATATATATACATATAAATATATATATAAATATTCATATATATACACTACATCCAAAGATAAGAATAAAATATAAAATAAAAACATATCTAAATGTGCAGACTGACTTTTAGGATGACGGTAAATTTTTTAGTTTTGTTTAATTTGACAGTCTTTGTTTAACACCTGACAGCAGCAGATAGAAGTAAAATATGTCAAGAAAAAAGATTTAGCGTCTTACTGACAGTTGACGCTAAAACCAAGTTCAGCCATTTACCCAGAGCAGGCTAAAAGGAAAACCTTTGTGATTCAGAAAACTCAGCTTTCAGCTCTCATCTTCACCTTGTAGCCCAGCTCTCTGCTGATCCACTGACAGAGCATGTTCTGTTTAGCAATTTTACAGTTAATGAGTGCTGGAAATACACACCAGGGGCCTCATGTATCAACCGTGCGTGCGCACAAAAACCTTGTGTGCGTCACTATCCACGCAAAACCCCGTATGTATCAAAACTGAACTGAACGTGAATATGTGCGCATCCAGGTACATTTCCACGCCAGCCCCAGAGCACGCGTACGCACGTTTCTGTGGTTCTTGTTCCTTTGGCGACACTTACAGGTGATTCAGAGAAACTGAAGCCCCACAGTCTGTGGTTGACTTTAAGAGCGGCTTGAAGACCTTTCTTTTCAACCGAGCATACTCTACTCCTCATGATTCTACTTTTGATCATAGCTGATACTGTTGTTGATTTTAATTGTTTATTAAATGTTTTATTGACATTTAATTCTGTTGCACCTTGTAGCACTTTGAGATTTTCATTAATGAAAAGTGCGTTATAAATTGAATTCATTATTATTATTATTATTATTATTATTATTATTATTATTATTATTATTATTAACTGTTCATGATGTGAAAATGATTAATATTCCCATCAAACACACGATTAACAAGTATTACATCCACATGACGCAGTTAAATAAAGCACGCGCAAAGTTGTGCCAAAAATAAATTTAACAGGAACGGATTCATTCAGCCTTACTGGAGGATATAATAAATACGTAGTGTAACACGCAGAGCATTTATTTATAAACAGATATAATTTTCTGATCTAGGATATGGCTTATCAGCCGTTTCCAGAAATAATCATTTTTCAGTTTGGCACTGCTGCGCTCTGGAGCAACACAGGAGCCGTGCATCACGCACATCAGAAGCAGCGATCAAACTGTTCCCGAGCTATGAGGGAGCTGCAGGCCGATCAGGGCTGTCCAGTCCACACAAAGCCTGATCAATGGAATGTCTCATCCATATGATTCCAAAGGCTGAGTGGTCGCGCTTTGGAGCGCGCGCGCACCCTCGCCGGTGTTACACGGCAGCTGGAGGTGATTCATGATCTGCGTTTATTGTAGATTTCTCCAAAATGACACGTGAAAGTACACCATATATAACTTGTAGGAGAGTAAAGGCTTCACAGACAAACAGATTGCGCACAATGTGGCGCGCGCAGCGTTTGGAGACTCCAACATCACGTCATGTCATGAAAACTCTCCACTGAGACGCACAGACCCGTTTCTTCATATCATCTATTAAATAAACAAAGATCTATGTTCTACCAAACATCTAAGTTCCTCTGTGTTTACAGTAATTATGGTAATAAACTCGTGCGCAAAGTTAATATTTTCACTCAGAATGAATGGATGAGCCGTTGCGCACCAAAGCAGGGTGCGCGCACACACAAATACCGACACACAATCACTCGTTCTTTGCGTGATGAACACATTTTATTACTATTCTTACTTAGGATTTTTTCCTCACTCATATTATATTAAATTCATTATTTTCCTGAATCTAGAAATCATTTCTGATCGCGCAGGGATCAAACAAACATGTCCTTCACACATGCAGGAAGTAATTTGCATCTGTTTAACATATGTAAATGAAGGCGTGTCAGGGGAGGTGTCTCACGTGCGCTCAGTTCCACGTTGATTGTGATGTACAAAAGGAATGTGCGTGGATTCCGGTGTACGCACAGTTTGATACATCTGGATTTTTTTGTGCGTACACACTTTTCTGGATTTGACCGTACGTCACTTTTCAGTAGGAAATCCACGCAAGTCTTTGTACATGAGGCCCCTGCTCCCTATGACCACAAACAGAAAAGAGCGTAAATTAAATTAGATGGATGGGTTTAAAACTGACACATTTTATTTAACGTTAAAGCTTGTTTAAGAGATAGAAAACAAAAATTATACAGCTCCTTTTACTTGTACTTGAGTATGTTATTTTAGTTAATTTGGTATTTTGGATTTTACAGTTTTTATGTTTGATACTAATGTGTCTGTACCTATGCACTTTGTTAAACACAAAAATCACAGTAAGCAGAACATAAACACCAGTTATGGCTAAAAATAAATGAATAAACACTACAGAGCCTGAAGTGTTCACAGCTCCTGCCTCTTGCAACATCTGCTGAGAAACTTCTGCAGGTTCATCACAGAGTTAGTCTTCATTGCTGCATTTTACTCTGGAAGCACCTTGGAGAAGAAGAAGACCCTGCAGCACATCATGAAAATGCCCAGTGGATCACTGGCACTCAGCTTCCATTGCTGCAAGAAATCCACATCGTCTGCTGCAGACACAAAGCTGTGAAAGTTATCCGAGGATTCTATGACGCCCTGCTCACAAACACCTGTTTTCAGAAAAGTGTTATGCTGAATCCTCACCAAACGCTTTTCGTGCAGCCGAAGCAGCCACTTTACATTGNGTGTAAAGCAATTATTAATCTCTGTAGATGGTATATTTTGATCCCCACAGATAATATAAAGGTCTAACTAAATCTCCTCCTGGTCTGATTTTAATTACCTGCTGTAACACTACGTGTTAAAGGGAGTTCACTGCCCTTGTGCCTTTGGGCAGTTTCGTGTTTTAATTCGATCAGATGGCACAAAGCAGCTCTGTTCCTTAGCGTGGCTCCTTTACTGGTCTGAAAATGTTCAGCTCTGCGATCGTAATGAAGTAACCGCACAAAAACATTTCATGTGCGTGGACAAAATCAGTTTCTGATTTGTGCTTCAGCCGCAGATTAACTACAAATTGGCCTTAACGTTTAACTTATCTTTGAGACCGATCACTGACCCGATTAGTGCGCCACACGGCCCTCCACCTGCAGTGGTTACACACTCTGATCCGATTTCTGCAGCAAGGCCGTGAAGCGGGGTCACCCATGGGTCACTTTAAAGATGTTCACTCTGTCAGGCCAGAGAGGAAAAAAAACTACGTTTTAGTTGTTTTGCTGCATTCTGAGGATGGAAAATGATCAAAATAAGTATATTTTTCCTCTTCATTCAGTCATATCACAACTAAATCCAGATACAGACTGACAACAAAACATGCTGAAGTTGTGCCGTGGTTTGGGTAATTTTTTTTTTTTATGTAGCTCAGAAAGAAACTGAAAAGAAGTTGCCCATCCACATGTGTGACTTATTCTAAGTTGAAAAGTGACTAAATCAGTTATTTTTATCTTGTAACACACAAAGTCAGACAAACAGTTTTAGATTGGGAACACGCACTGTATGGAGAGATAATATTTTTTCACTAATGAATAATAGTCCAGGGGTCACCAACGTGGTGCCCGCGGGCACCCGGGTGCCCCCAAAGACTATTTGAGGTGCCCCCGGACCTGTTCTAAAAATAGCACAACTCACTACTAAGCTGCATTTAAAATTTCATTTTATTCAGTTCTTATTCTTTTTTTGTATTTATATATATTTAAAAATGTCTATCTTAAAAATATGTTCTTAAAAATATGTTTATTATACATTTTTTTCAATTTGCGCTTTGTTATTTCCGAAGAGTTTATCAAACTGGTGCCCTTTGTATGACTCCGTACCCACAAAGTAGCTCTCAGTTTCTAAAAGGTTGGTGACCCCTGGTCCAGAACAGTGTTAATTTTGACAGCTATTTTTAATTTAGTTTTAGTCTTAGTCATGTGACTAAAACATCATTTAGTTTTAGTCATTACTTAGTCATCAGAATTTTTTTTGTTTTAGTCTAATTTTAGTTGACAAATCAATGAAAACATTTAGTCGACTAAATCTACAGTCAATTAAGTCGACTAAGTTATACATAGTAAAAACTTTTCATCAATTCTCTGTAGTTACTAAAACAAAACAATGTTTTAACCATAATATTAATATTAATATGCAATACATACAACAACAAATAAAACTTTTTTCAAACATTATTTGTCTAACCTTGCTTTTAACAGTAAAACTACAAGCAGTACTTGAATCCAGTGTTAATTTTGACAGCTATTTTTAATTTAGTTTTAGTCTTAGTCATGTGACTAAAACATCATTTAGTTTTAGTCATTACTTAGTCATCAGAATTTTTTTGTTTTAGTCTAATTTTAGTCGACAAATCAATGAAAACATTTAGTCGACGAAAATAATTAGTCGACAATTAGTCGACAAAATTAACACTGGTCCAGAGGCTTCATTCTTTAAAGTAACTTTTTGTAGCTGTGTGGTTGTTTTAGTTGTTCTAAAGATGTAGTCTCTGATCTCATTTTAGGATCTTCATGGTTCAGTTTTCACCAGATTCCACAAAGGCACAAAAAATAAATGCATATGTATCACACACACTGAACATTCTTTACAAAGCAGCTTTGTTAGTGAACGCACGACTCTGTTCAGTTTATGTCGATACTTTTGGGTTTAAAAGAAATTCCACTGAAATAAGAATAAATTATTAGGGGTGCACCGATTGCAGTTTTTGGCCCATCACCGATTTCTACGAAGTCTGTCTTGCCGATTCCGATTTTGGCCGATACCGATTTAGTTTTATAAGCATCACTGTTAGATGTTGTAAGGTCACAATGCGCCTTCAAATTTCAATCTTATTTTGTTGAAAAACAGACCTTTGAACAATATTCTAGAAACAATACAAACTTGTTTTACAAGGTAGTGCTCTGAAATATAAATGAAGTTTAGACAACTGTTGTTAAAACTAAAAAAATCTGTAAAATCGGTTTCTCATGCAAGCATTGGCCGATTTACCAAAATTAAGGAAATCGGGGCGGTGCACCCCTATAAATTATAGCAGCAAAATATTTTCTTCCTGTACTTTTTACTTCTTTTTTTTTTTACGGCTCAGTTAACCTGTGACTTTGCTGCACACTAGTTCTGAGTTTGACCATGAAACGTGCACGAGCGTGTGTGTGTGTGTGTGGGTGATGACGAAGAGGCATTGTGTCTCCTCATAATGACATCATGGCTCTGACAGAAGCTGGAGAAGATGCTCGAGGTTTCAGAGCAAAACTCTTCAGCTTGCTGCAAGTGTGTGTGTGTGTGTGTGTGTCCCTGGGCTACAGGAGTCCTCCTGGACTTTGTGAACGAAAGTCAAACCACAAAAGACAAAAACAAAACCTGACCACCAGCAATATGAAGCAGAGGGCAGGCCATTTGGCTGCTGCCCGCTCGCTGGTGCCTCTGCGTGAAAACGACGAGATGCTACATTTAAGGGGAGACCGAGGTGGGAAAGATGGCGGAGCGCGCGAAACGAAAAGGAAAGGGGGATGAAGAGGTTCAGGGAGCAGTTTAGCCTGCAGCGCAGCTCGCTGACGCTTCCAGGGATCAGGAGGAGATGCCTGCATCATCGGAGTCAGTGATGCATCTTTTATCTCAACTATGATCAAACTCATTTTACTTCTGTGGCTTCTTGTATAAAAAACACAGAGAAACAAAACATGCATTTTGTTGTTTTTTGTAGGAGGAACCAAATAATCAATGCAGGAAACATAAAGAACTCTGTAAAACTGTCTCACACAGTCGTGGTAAAAGCATGACATTACTGGATTATTTTACTTGTTTGTGCAATATGTTTTCTTGAAATAAAACAACGTTTTAACAAGTAGGCCTGTCGCAATAAACAATAAATCATTCAATTGCATGATAAATCAAAATTATCGACCTTTTTTACATTTATCGGCTTTAACGTTCTTCGTTTCTTTCTACTGAAGACACTGTATGACAAAAGTCTAAACTCAGGTGATATTCACTGACCCCTCCCTTTCTCTTTTCTCTTTAAAATCCATTTTAATAATAATAATGTCACATTTTGTCATCTGTGTATGTTTCCATACAAGACTAAATTTGTCTCTGCATTTAACCCAACCACCACCAGGTGGTGCAGTGGGCAGCTATAGAAAGCGCCCGGGGAGCTGGGGATGAGGTGTGCTGCTCATAGACACCACAAGGTATTTAACCGTCCAAAATCGCGTTTTTGGATCGTTAAAAGCATCTAAGCTGTGAAGCTAAGCTACGAGCTAAGCTAACAAGCCGACCTCGGGAAAAAACATCGTCTTGTCAAAGCTCCAAAATTTACAGTTGAAACCCGTGCCTTCATGTAAAAAGTTGTTTTTCTCTGCAAAAAGAAGCTGAGAACTTGTTTACTGATTTTTTTATTATAAGCTGTGGCTGTGTCTCAATTCAGGGGCTCCTGAATTGAGACACAGCCTTTGTGTGACAAACGCTATGCTAAAGAGCTCAAACCACACTGAGCATCCGCCATTTTGAGAATCAAAGAAAAGAGACAGCCCATGTCACGTCAAGGGGGCTCACTCTCATTTTTCTTAGAGACACGCTGCTCGCTCCCTCACTGTCCATCCTTCGGTTTAAACGTCTTATACTGCCATCAAGTGGTCGACAAAAAGGTACTACACTCAAAACAAATTAACCAACATTTCTTCTTAAATTTGACAATCATTACTAATTATTGTCAAATTTCTAACAACATTATTGTTTATCGCAATAATTTCTGAGAAAATTATCCGCCCAGCAAAATTTGTTATCAAGTTTTTGTAAGGCAGGCAACAGCTCCAGAGATATACCTTTTTTCCCCTAATGCTTACATAACAGGTACACTGGAATATTTTTAATGATTTCACTGCTGACAGAAAAAAATAATGCAGAGCATTCGGTAAGATCAAATTTGAACAATAATAGTATTTTTAAAAAATCCAGAAAACAATCAGAAATGTGTGTTCAGACCAACTGACTTGCTCCTAAAGACGAGCAAGATTAGTCATAATTAATGACACATGATAAATGTGCATAAAATCATAAACTAAAATGTGTTGAAACAACTTAAAGGGGACCTCAGATGGGATTTTTAAATTTTTATGGTATGTCTGTGTGCTATCCAGACCCCGTTCATTCAATTTAATACACAAAAGAATTCTTAGATAATAAATTATACCCTTTTTAATTCTGCCATTTCTAAACGACCTGTTTATGATAATGAGCTCTGAAGTCCACGCCCGTCAAAACTCTGTTTACATTAACTCCGCCCTCTGTAACAGCCAGTATCTCTAATATGTTGTTTTAAAATTAGCTCTTTTTTATTACTCATTTGACTTACTGTTAGTGCTAGCTTAAGATAACTTACCAAAAGCTGTTTGTGCGCACCGCCATTAGCTGCTCCTTTTATCATGCCCTCCCGAATCCGAGGCTAAAATTAGCTCTTCCTCCTCCGCCGCCATTAGCTGCTCCTTTTATCATGCCCTCCCAAATCCGAGGCTAAAATTAGCTCTTCCTCCTCCTTCGGTAACAAACAGCCGCTAGTTGCATGCGGCGCTTCGATCCGCGGCTGCACATCCAATCCAGACACACACAAAGTTCACCGAGTGTTTCCAGTTAATTTATCCGTATGAGGCAACCTCTGACCGTCACCGGACCCACACGGTCCTCAAAAGCCAGCAGCTCCCTGCAGCCCTCACCCCTATCTCTCCGAAACAAAAAAAAAAAAAGATGCCGTGGCCGGGAAGCGAACCCCGGTCCTTTGGGTGCCACAACAGTGATTTATCTCGCTGAGCCAACTTGGCAGTGAGCAAAAGCAGTCCTTCATCGTATAAGAAAGAAATACAACCACCTACTTTTAGAACGCTGGAGTTTTGATTAGATTTTGATGAAGTGAAAGGTATTCTTAAAATAAATAAATTGCTAATCTGAAAAGTATATCGATCAGTGGTGCTTGTACGTTTCAGACTGTCGCCCCGCGAGAGTGTGTGTGTGCACAGTTTCAACGAGACAGAGTTCAAACAAGGTAATAAAACATTCTGGTTTTACTCAAGATGTGCTGCGTGGCTGGCCCCCCCGGGGGCTAAATAAATGAATAAATAAATAAATGACCGCCGGGCCAGCTCCAAAACTGCTCGGCAACCGTGACATGTATTATACTGAAGAGCCATATAAAGTGAGAGTTGCGACACTTCCATAGAGTTCCATTGTAAGAATGGAATGCGGAAGTCACGTGGGTCATGGAGGGGGCGATTTGTTCCATGGCTCTGGTTACAGTCTGAAGCTGCCTGCAGTAGCGCTCCGTCGCCGCCAGAGGGCGCAGCTCCACAAGGTTTCCATAGCCGTAGTTTGGAACGATTGACCGCCTGTCGGCGAGATCAAAGCGTGTCGGAACTCTCTATATAGTATATGGCTCTGATACTGAAGTGGGTTGAGCCGCACCAGGGGTTGCTAGGTGAGGGGCTGGACTCAGGTTTGAGGTGGGTTGTCCTCTCGCTTGTATAATAATAATAATGTCTTTTCCTGTCATCTGCATATGTTTCCCATACACAGACGAAATTCGTCTCTGCATTTAACCCAACCACCTACCAGGTGGTGCAGTGAGCAGCCCGAAAGCGCCCGGGGAGCTGGAGAAATAGGTGTGCACTCATAGACACCCCAAGGTGGGTAGTGGCCGGGACGCGAACCCGCGTCCTTCGGGTCCCAAGTCAAAAGCCCTGCCACTAGACCATCTTGGCTCCTGTGACGTCACATGCGAGAGTATTTTAAAACGAAACGTATCTTATCACAGTAAAATAAATCTACTTAGAGTAAATAAACCATCCATCCATCCATCTTCTTCCGCTTATCCGGGGTCGGGTCGCGGGGGTAGCAGCCTAAGTAGGGAGGCCCAGACTTCCCTCTCCCCAGCCACTTGGAGCAGCTCCTCCGGGGGAATCCCAAGGCGTTCCCAGGCCAGCCGAGAAACATAGTCCCTCCAGCGCGTCCTGGGTCTTCCTCTGGGTCTCCTCCCGGTGGGACATGCCCGGAACACCTCACCAGGGAGGCGTCCAGGAGGCATCCTAACCAGATGCCCGAGCCACCTCAACTGGCTCCTCTCGATGTGGAGAAGCAGCGGCTCTACTCCGAGTCCCTCCCGGATGACTGAGCTTCTCACCCTATCTCTAAGGGAGAGTCCAGCCACCCTGCGGAGAAAACTCATTTCAGCCGCTTGTATCCGAGATCTTGTTCTTTCGGTCATAAAAAAACCACTGGGTGCATTTTTTTGGCACAAGGACTGTTTTTTTATGAAGTAAATACCCAAAGTTGAGTAAAAAAACATTAAAAAGTGAATTTTGCATGTGTGGTCCCCTTTAACCTCCCATACAAATCTACACATTTAACAAACGCTTGGCTATAATTGGTTTATTTAAAGTTAACCTGGTGTTATGAACCAACACCATTGCAGAATCAGCTGAAAAATATCAATAAAATGAATGATGGACATTTTAAGGCACTTCAGCAGCTGATGAGGACACATCTTACTAATAAACTGTAGAGGTTTTCCTTTTAAAGTCCATTCACACAATGGAGTCTTTATGTGGAGCATTAAATATGCTCAGAGGGATCCTGCTGCCTCTGTGAACCCACTAAAGACGCGTCTCCCACTGAGTAAGATTGACAGCTTTCAGGAGTGAGCTGAAGGGAACCTCTCGCCCTGAGTGTGTGTGTAATGTGAGACAGTTCTTCTGATGAGCACTAATCAGCTGCGGCTCCTGACCCCGTGGCGGTAAAGTTGCCACAAGGGAGAGAGCTAACAACTCCACCTGTGTGTGTCTGTTCACATGGGTCGTCCCCGTTAGACGGACCAAGTTAAATTCAGTCAAAGTTTAAAGTGAGGGGAAATACATTCCAAAATTAGAAAAGCTGCACTTCCTGCAAAAATGCAGTGTGAATGCTTATTGCTAATGAACTTGCTGAAAAACAGCGGAAATTAGCTGAAAATGAAGAACAAGCCTAAATTAGCAGAAGAGAGCAGAAAGAATACGGTACATATTTGCTGAATTTGGTTTAAATAAGCAGAAGGAATTTTTTTTTTGTAAATTAGCTCTAAAAGCTGAAATTAGCAACAACAAAAAAATTACCTGAAAGGTAGCTGAAAAGGTAGAAAGAAGCTTAAAGCTCTCCTGACATCATCTTTGAACTTTCCATAAAATGGCACAACATATATATATTTTAAGATTGAACTCTGATCGTTTTTGCTAAAACAATGTTAAATGAATGAAAATTCCTCTCAAAAATAGTTTAAAATTAGCGCCGTTTTTTTACATGGTAAATCCGGATTTTCCCGTCGCGTGATTGTGACGTCAGATGTAGACTCGGCTCGAACGCGCACATTGAATACAATGGAGGAAGATACAAACGCATCCGTCCAATTTAGCCATTTAAAACTTTAGATTTTAGCGGTTTGTCTTCAGAGAAGCCAAAGTTATTTCGAGTGATCAACCAGAAACAGCAGGTTATAATTTTTTTTCTCCTGATGCTGTTTTTTGTAGACTTTTCACTTCAGGAAGTGAGCAGCTGTGTGAGCTGCAGGTTGACGAGGCAGAAGGAATTCTACAACATCTAAATCGTTTCCACAGCACTGAAATGGTAATATATTAGTTAATGTTTCTAATAATTATTCAACATTAATTTATAGTTTAAAAAATTAGTCCCTTTTAAAATATCTGTTAAATATTTTAATGTTTATTCTAACATACGTTCTGAAATTTTTAACTAGTTTTTATTTGTGTATTTTTATCCATCAAGATTTTTTTATTTTGTTGTAAATTTACATTTATTTTAAACAAAAACACTTTTAGATGTTTGAATCAGTTTGATTTCATCCGTCCTGTTTGGTCCAAAAAATGCAGCTGAGATGTCTTGACTGGACACCTGTCCAGGTGTCCCTGTGATGGACTGGAAACCTGTCAATTCAAACAATAAATGATATTCACCCCAATTTTTTTAAATCATATAAATACTTTATTACTGGTACATATATAACAAAGCCCCGCTTTTCTGTTTAAGGTGTTGGATGATGTGATCAAATCTCCCTACACGTCATCCGAATCCGCTGACACGTCTCTTTGTTCAACTCTTCTTGCCCATGGAGAACTAAAACAACAGAAACGAAGAGGGAGAACACGACCCTGCTGTTAAAGTGAAAACAAGCTAATTCAAACTATGAGAATAAACATTTTGTGATGCTTCATTTGAGTGTTGTCTTTTTTAAGGCTACAAACTAAAAAATGTTTTATGGTGACATGTTTAGGAAAAAAGTAAACCAGCATCCTTTTGACTTGTTCACTTTTTATTAAAATTGTTAAAGGTTTGTTTTTGATGAAATCTTATAGAATCTGCATATGGTGCCAAAATTAATGCTTGTATATTTTTAACTAGTTTTTATTTGTGTATTTTTATCCATCAAGATTTTTTTATTTTGTTGTAAATTTACATTTATTAAAAAAAAAAATTTTTTTTTAGATGCATCTTTATGAATCCGTTTGATTTAAACCGTCCTGTTTGGTCAAAAAAATGCAGCTGAGATGTCTTGACTGGAGACCTGTCCAGGTGTCCTGTGATGGACTGGAGACCTGTCCAGGTGTCCCTGTGATGGACTGGAGACCTGTCCAGGTGTCCCTGTGATGGATGGACTGGAGACCTGGAAACCTGAAAACACAAACTGATATTTTTATTAAAACAGCTATGGAAATTTTTATTAAAACAGCTATGGAAATTTATGTTTTTTGACGGTATTTGATATAAATTTAATTTTAAATTTAATGATTGACATATAAACATTTTATTTTTAGTGAACATTTAGTGCATGTAAACATGCAAATTTCAACTGGAAATATGAATGATGTTTTTCAGAACGTATGTTAGAATAAACATTAAAATATTTAACAGATATTTTAAAAGGGACTAATTTTTTAAACTATAAATTAATGTTGAATAATTATTAGAAACATTAACTAATATATTACCATTTCAGTGCTGTGGAAACGATTTAGATGTTGTAGAATTCCTTCTGCCTCGTCAACCTGCAGCTCACACAGCTGCTCACTTCCTGAAGTGAAAAGTCTACAAAAAACAGCATCAGGAGAAAATTTTTTATAACCTGCTGTTTCTGGTTGATCACTCGAAATAACTTTGGCTTCTCTGAAGACAAACCGCTAAAATCTAAAGTTTTAAATGGCTAAATTCAGTGGCGGATCTACCATTCAGGCGAAGGAGGCCGTGGCCTGGGGCCGCCAATCAGCAGGGGCCGCCAATGAGCTGGGGCCGCCAATAAGCAGGGACCCCAGCCATCACCTACATCCCTAACATTGCTCCTGCTTGTTAATGTACGTTTAACATAAAAATAATTATAGTTACGATGAAAACTATCTTTAAAAACGCAACAGAAAAAACGGTTGAGTTCTGTTCCCCCCTACTAAAATGGACTATTCCGTCATGCGTCATGACGTCACCCACTAATCCAGGAAGTGCTGTATGCTCGCTGCTGTTTTGAGTGAGAAGGAAGCGGGAGACAGGAGACAGAAAGCGGAGCTGAAAAACGTAAAAAGCGTCAAAAAACAATAACGTATGTTTCTTCACTACCGAAAGTGACAACCTTTTTAATGGGTCGAATTCTAAAACTTCATCAACTGCTAATGACGGTCACGAGCGGCAGCGGCCCATTTAAAAGTGTGGCGGAACCGCCGCCGGACATCAGGATCCAGGAGGAAGTGGCGCCGAGGCAGTGACTCAAGAAGATGAAGATAAAGACGAGGATTCAGCAAGATGAGGTACGAGTTTTAGAAATTATTTTGTAGGTTGGGTAAAAGAAATCCTAACAGTAATCAGCTGAGACAACCACTATTTTCACGTTTTCTTTCTGTATCAAAATATTAAAAGATATTCGACCTAAATCTTCTGACTTAAATAGGAGAGAGGGGATTATATATTTTACCTACTTTAGCTCTCTGCCCTGCTTGCTTAGTATACAGTATTATTAAATTATTCGGACTTTACATTGAATAGAATAGATCTAAAATATTCCACAGTTATCTATAAAAAAAAATTCTCAACCATTTTACAAAATATTTGACTGTTAAAACTTCATCAGACTATCATTGTTTTGTTATTTGGTCCATAGTCCCTCCATTAAATACATTATAAAGCACAACTTATAGCTTTCAGAGTAATGCAAAAATGTGTTTTTTAATAATGACAGGTTTGCTTTGGACAGAAATGCCACTGTAAGTTTAAAACAACAGAATCAAAAGGCTAGGATTGCTAAATTAAAATGTTATCTAAAATATAAAAATTGATATGAATGAAAAGTGACATTCCCTGATGCATGCTCAATAATCCAGGTGGGAAAATCTGTGACATTATTTGAGTCATTTAGTTTACAGTACGTCTTACAGTCTGTGTAAGTTTTAAGGTTTAAAAAGAAGTCAAAACTTTCAGTCTTAATTATGGAAACTTGGATAAATGAGAGCCTTCACATGTGTTAAATGTAATAATGTCTTATTTTTTCTTTTATTTCCTCCAACACTAACATGTTTTTTTTTTTTTCAGATGCAGTCTTTAAACATGCATCATTAAAGACCAGAAACAAGACAGAAGACAACTTTCATAGAAGTCCAGCTGAATAATCAAGGTAATTCATGATCACTTAATGCTGTAAAAAGTGTCTCATGCCTGGACATCTTGCTGTTCATATCAAGCCAGTGTGTGAATTCATCTCAAAGTACCACATCTCAACTACACACACTCACTTTTTCACATTGATCTAACAACTGTTCCCTGTTACAGAATATGTAATATAACGTTAAAAGAATTAAAGTTGTGAAAATCTTATAATTTAGGAAAATATATTTCTACTGTATTGCTCACATCTACCCTCTCTATTTGTTTGTGTTTATTTAGTGTTGTTGAATTTTGGTGTAAGACTTGATTTAGAGCCTTTTATTGCAATAATAAAACATCCATCCATCCATCTTCTTCCG
This sequence comes from Garcialebias charrua, assembly GCA_038048925.1. NCBI lineage: Eukaryota > Metazoa > Chordata > Actinopteri > Cyprinodontiformes > Rivulidae > Garcialebias > Garcialebias charrua. The sequence continues at coordinate 20,712 of JBBPBX010010326.1, forward strand.
CTTATCCGGGGTCGGGTCGCGGGGGTAGCAGCCTAAGTAGGGAGGCCCAGACTTCCCTCTCCCCAGCCACTTGGAGCAGCTCCTCTGGGGGAATCCCAAGGCGTTCCCAGGCCAGCCGAGAAACATAGTCCCTCCAGCGTGTCCTGGGTCTTCCTCTGGGTCTCCTCCCGGTGGGACATGCCCGGAACACCTCACCAGGGAGGCGTCCAGGAGGCATCCTAACCAGATGCCCGAGCCACCTCAACTGGCTCCTCTCGATGTGGAGAAGCAGCGGCTCTACTCCGAGTCCCTCCCGGATGACCGAGCTTCTCACCCTATCTCTAAGGGAGAGTCCAGCCACCCTGCGGAAAAAACTCATTTCAGCCGCTTGTATCCGAGATCTCGTTCTTTCGGTCACAACCCAAAGCTCATGACCATAGATGAGGGTGGGAACGTAGATCTATCGGTAAATTGAGAGCTTTGCCTTTTGACTCAGCTCCCTCTTCACCACGACAGACCAGTACAGGGCCCCTTTACAAAGGTTTGCCTGGGGCCCCAAAATGTCTAAGTCCGCCACTGGCTAAATTGGACGGATGCGTTTGTATCTTCCTCCATTGTATTCAATGTGCGCGTTCGAGCCGAGTCTACATCTGACGTCACAATCACGCGACGGGAAAATCCGGATTTACCATGTAAAAAAACGGCGCTAATTTTAAACTATTTTTGAGAGGAATTTTCATTCATTTAACATTGTTTTAGCAAAAACGATCAGAGTTCAATCTTAAAATATATATATGTTGTGCCATTTTATGGAAAGTTCAAAGATGATGTCAGGGGAGCTTTAAGTTACCAAAAGGAAGAAGACCGAGCATAATCGTGGCCAAGTAGGTTGAAAGAAGCAGAAATGAGCATAAAAAATGGAAATTATCTGAAAAAAGCTAAAATTAGCCAAAAATAAATAAATAAATAAAAATTGAAAAGTAGCTAAAACATCAGAAAGAAGCGTATATAAGCAGAAGTGGAGTGAGCACATTTTTGCTGAATTAGGCAGAAAAAGGCTTAAATTAATGTAAAAACGTGAAGTTAGCTGAAAAAGCTAAAATTAGCATAAAACAGCTAAATGCCGAAATAAATGAAACAGCAGAACAAGCTGAAAAGAGCATAAAGAAGTTAATTAGGCTGAAAGTAGCAGACATTACCATGAAAAACTCGAATTTATCTGAAAACAGCTGAAATTACCGTAGCTAAAAATGCTAGCTGAAAAGGTAAAACAAGCTTCAATTAACAGAAGAAAGCATGCAGAACATGTTTGTCTAATTAGGCTGAAAGAAGCAGAAATGAACACAAAAAAGTGGAAATTATCTGGAAAAAAGCTAAAATTAGCAACAACAACAAAAAGAAGCTGAAAAGTAGCTAAAAAAGCGGAAAGAATCTTAAATTACCAGAAGGAAGCGGAGAGAGCAAATTTTTGCTGAATTAGGCTGAAAAAAGTTGAAATGAGTGCAAAAAATGTGGAATTGGCTGAAAAAGCTAAAATTAGCATACAGCTATATAGTAGCTTAAATAGCAGAAACAGCAGAAACTTGCATAAAAGCAGCATACTAACTTGAAATTAGCAGAAAGAAGTTAGAAGTACAAAAATATTGTAGTTAGCAGAAATAATCTGAAAGGAGCACAGAACTGAAAAAAAAAACCCCAGCTGAAATTAGCTGCAAGCAGCTGAAATTTTTTAAAATTTGAACAAGGAAAAGAAGCTGAACCAGAACAAAATGTGAAAGGAGCAGTAAAAGATTGTAAACAGATTAAAATTTTGAATAAAATAAGCTCAATTCATTTTCTAGGAGAAAAACCGTGGCAGAAAAAGCTAAATATTTCAAACAGTCGAAGTTGCACCAATACCAAAAGTCATAGCAGGAATATCCTGAACCAGCTGAACCAGTTTTGATATATGAATTGTTGAAATAGCACAAAAACTGTGGAATGAGAAAGATGCTGAAAAACGTAAAGAAAAATGGATCACAATACATGTGTGAATGCTTCATAAGCGTTCACACAATACATTCCACTTTTTTTTTAAATCTCCCCTAAAATTAGTTTTTTCCAAGATGCCAATCAAAACTATTTTGTCTATTTTTTTCCCCAGTAAGGAAGCCATGTTCTTAGGTTAAATACACTTAAATATCAAAGACTTTTAATTGTTTAACCCTCCTGCTGCCCTTGAGTCAAAATAACTCACAATGAGTTTTTAAGACAGAGGCCTCGTGGGTCATTGTAAATGTTTTTGTACAACACAGACATTTTGAGGTACATTTTTTTTAAATTCTTGTTGGTATGTAAATCTGTCATTTAAATAACTGGTGATTAAAACTAGAACTGGGTTTCAACACGTGATTTCTTGTAGATTTAAGCAAAAGTTACAAATGAAGATTAAAGACTTGAGTCGACAGCACCTTACAGGTGTGACTGGTGGAATGCTGCAGACATCGTCCTTCTGGACGGTTCTTTTCTCTCTAATGCTGGAGCTCTCACAGTGACCGTCAGGGTTCTGGTCACCAGACTAAGGTCCTCCCTCCCAGATTGTTCAGGTTGACCAGGCAGCCAGGTCTTGTAGGAGTCCTGATGGTTCCAAACTTCTTCCATGACGTACACCAGAGTGCTCAATGGGGCCTTGGATGCTGCAGAAAGGCTTCTGTACCCGTCCCCAGATCCGTGCCTGAACACCATCCCATCTCAAAGGTTCCTTGGACTTTAAGGCTTGGTTTGTGCTCCAACAAGCACCGTCAGCTGTGGGACCGAACCACGTCCAATCTAAAGAATTGATCACGCGTGGAATAAAGCTGCAACATAAAATGTGGAGAAAGTGAAGCGCTGCGACTCCTTTCCTGCACGTTTGGAATCAGGTTGTTTTTTACATTGATGCGCGCCTACATTTCAAAAGTCACTTGATTGATTGAACACTTTGCAGGCACATTGGCAAAAACGACAAAAACCAGTAAGAGTGCTGGAGCATCAGCTGACCGCCTGTCGCCTCGTGTTATGGTCGCGGTGAGGAACAGCCGGAGTGGCAGCAGCTTTCTAGGAGCATCATCTGCCCAGTGGATGAGACGTGCTCTAGCCTGAGAACCCAACACACACACATCTGTACAACACACACCACTGCTTTTCATGTTACTCATCCAGGTATGTTTATTGTTTCCCAGAGTCAAAGGCCAGACAGGAGAAATCATTACAGACATTAAGTAAGTTCGAGTCTGTCTAATAAAAAAATGTAAATTATATATTAGGTGAAACAAAGCTGCTTGTGTTTACTCTGTTTTACTTACCACTCATGATAATTAAAATGTTAGATTGGTTGTAGAACTATACCAGATATGCTCCTACATTTCTCAGAATCGTGCCATAATGATGCGAGAAACGATACGTAGAGATGACTGCAACCATAAAAATGTAAACCAGTCACAGTAAATCTTAAAACTGGATTAAATATCTGTGTGGCAACTTGGTAAATGTGTTAAATTAAAAAAAAAAGACAAGGCCGATCGGCGCTGTAGTGATTGACAAGTCAAACATTTGACACCTGGTTGTACATTTTACAACATCCCTAAAAAAGATGCATTTACAAGACGTAATTTACTGCTCAACAGAATCATCATCAGATTAAATACATCACGTAAATCCTAATCCTACAAGCACAAAATGCAGGGTTGCAGAGGGCAGAGAATTTTCTCAAACTGTTCATAAAAAACTGTAAAAGGGCTGTTTACAAACATATAATGGTGGCCTACTGCTTTAGTTGTTTTAAATAAATAAAACCTCTATTCTTAGAGAGAGTGCTTAAACTGTCTTCACCTGAGCCTTTTAACCTCATAAATAATCTCACAATGACTGAATTCAACAACCGCCTCTTATATGTGTATTTTGTTCAGTTTCGTTGCATAGTGTCGATTCATGGTGCAGTTTGTGGGCTGGAACAAAAAAAAAGTCAGAAATTAAAGCCAAGCTTCTCAATCAAAGCAGTTTTATGTATCACAGATGAAAACGCTAAGTGTATTGTACGGGGATCTTCAAGAAGGACGATTTAAACCCGCCAGTGGACACTTTACAGTACTTGATTAATGCAGTGAAGACATGAGGAGGCAGAGGGGTCCATTGTTCAGATCCTTTTAGCTCACAGGTAATGAGTGCAAATGCAACGATGCCGTAGTGGATCATCGCTCACGCATGGCGCCACATGTGTAAAGTGTTCCCTGCACAAACAAGAGCAGTGCTCCTCGTTAAACTTGAACTAAAATCTAAAGCACAACGAGGAAACCTGATGTTACTGTGCATGCATTTGAACGTCCAGCTGCAGGAGAGCTCGTCCAGTTTATCCAGCATGGAACTCTTGTTTTTTTTTTTTCCTGGTTCCATGATTGCTCCATCTATTTGGGCCATTCCACTTTTGTGAAGAAGGGGTGGGATTTTATATCGTCGACCCCTCCGGCGCCCGCCCCCAGCCTCTCCGTTGGGTTGTACTGGAGTAGCTGAACAGGAGACAGACATGGAAAGAGTGAAAAATGCAGCATTTACTCTGCTGAGAAGAAAATTATATTTTACAAAAGTATTCGTCAACAAAACAGGCATGTATAAATAAATACTTATTTTTGGATGCACCGATCCACTTTTTTTCGCTTCCGATACCCAAGGTTTAGTACCAGTCGATACAGAAAAAAACAGTGCTGAATTAACTTAAAACATTTTTTTAAATGTACTGAATTACAAATTTATTGAAAACTGCACCAGTACAGCAGCACACCAGTAGCTTCACAAGCTTGGTCAAACGTGTAAAAACAACACAACTTTAATTTGTTCAGTGAATGCATTTATGAGTACAGTATAACATCCAATGTAAAATAAATAAGAATAAAAATACAGAAACTGCCAAAAACAATAAGCTGACAACTTTGGTCAAACATAAAACTATAAACTTCAACAAACCTTTCAAATGGTTCTGGAATAATATCACGTAAAATAAATAAGAAAGGAGCTGAAATAAGAATAAACAACAGCTTCACCAGCTTGGTTAGCAGATACAGGTAGTCCTCGAGTTACGACGTTTTGCGGTTACGACGCACCTCCCATAAAAATAAAAAAATATATACAGTATATATTTTTATTTTTTTTTATTTTGAAGCCGATTTCCGGCAGTTTCCAGTTTACCTGCGGAGGCTACAGCTGCTCTGTACTCTCTAAAAAAGCTAAGTCTGGTCCTCTGGACATACAAAAAACAAAACAAAACTTGTTGGACCAAGCTGGACACACAGCAGCTGTGGAAAAGTAGCTGTTTTATGGACGGCGGTTTTACAACGTAAACAAATGCAGAATCTGGAGGAGGGAGGGAGGAACGGAGGAAATGGCTTCACCAGCAGTCCAGAGTAGGAAATTAACTCTTTTTTCACTTCATTATGGCTCTCAAATGTATGTGTTTTTTGATAATTATGTAGGGTACTGTGTTAGGATAGGCCAAGTGCTTGGTAAATACAGTACTGTACGTAAAAGATGCAATTTGGACGTATGTTTCGAGTTACGTCGAAATTCGAGTTACGACGTAGCGTAGGAACGGAGCTCCGTCGTAACTCGAGGACTACCTGTACGTATTTAAAATAAACAGCAATCAGCTCCTGTCCTTATGGATCGATCACATTGTCACTGATACCTGATCAAGATTTTTTTCGATATCAGTAACAACACTAACATCAGATCGGTACCCTCTACTTTTTGCAGTCCTAGTAAAATGAGGGCATCATATTTTTTGTATGCTTGGTAACCTAATAGCATAAACACATAATTTACATCAGATTTGTGCTACATTAAGCAGAGAAAAACCCAGTCGAGCCACATTAATGTACATCTAAAGATTACCAGTTTTGAGGATTTGCAATTAGCTTTAAGACATCAGCATGGTGCTAACACCATTATTAAGGACATGTCCATCAGGAAGTGATTACCGGTAGATCTGTTTATTTGTCTTAATCTGTCTGAATAATACATGCATTCCTAATCATTTAAGGCAAGTATAATGCTTGGCTTTTATTTTGAAAGCATATTAATTGTTTCTTGGTGGTCGAAGGTTTCTCCATTTTTATTAAAGGCTTTTTATATGTGCTGTAAAAATGCAGCTTTTCAAACAGCAGAACGGGATTGTGCTGCTAAAAATGGTTTGAAATGAAAACATTGAGAGAATTAATTGAATGTAAAATATTAAATTAGATTCAACCAATTTCCTCATTTCAATTCTATTTTCTCCCGATTATCCACATGACAGAAAAAACAAATTAATAAAAATTTGGACCAAGCAGAAATTGGCTGCAAAATAATGTCACAAATTGTTTTATACTATATTTTCCTAAAAATTAAACTCTTTAAATTCAGTGTCTAATATTAGAATTTGATGCTGGGAAGAAATGTATCTTCAAAAACTGCTCTAAATTTAAAGCAAACAAAAAAAATAATTTAACGCAATAATAAAAAAGTATAGGTAAAAATTTTTTTTTAAATATCTGGCAGAAATTTCTTTGGCGACGTGACAACGAACGTCTGTTGGACTTCTCAAATGGTTTAGCTGGTCACAACAAGGTCAGAAACGATGGATGGAATATGCTTAAATTATAATAATTGCAAAATGATTATGAATCAATAAATAAAATAAAATTTTGGGTGCATAATCTTGACAACGATCCAAATAAAATGTTTAAAAATGATCATGTTTTTCTGAAAAAAAACAACAAAATGAATCCATTTCTAAGCTTCACTGTGGCACTAAATACTAAAATAAAAATACCATTTGACTGTGAAAGTGACTTTATTTTAACAAAAGTTCCCCTATTGCTTGGGACTATCAAAATAAAATAAACAAAATGTAAGCATGTCTGATTTGAGGCCGCCTGGTTGAGGCGAGTGCGTGGCCCCTCACCTGCTCCAGCAGAGACCTGGCCTCCTCTGAAACAGACTCTGGGATGCTGAGAGCCGTGTGGCGGTCGATTCCTGCTGGATGGCAGCGAGCTAGAGACTGAACAGAGAGAAGGAGGAGTGGAAAGAAGAGGGACAGATAAGCATCAATGTCAAACACGGAACGTTCGGACACCTGCGGAGCTTAAGTCAACGCTGAAGCATCGGAACTGAACAAAACAGGAGGAGGCCAAAGAGTCGGAGCACCTGAAACAACACTGATCCCACAAACAACAAGGTGATGATGTCACTGCTGCTGCTCTTTATTGGAACTGATGTGGGAGTCTGACAGTGGGAAAAATAAAATAAAATCATAGAAATAATAAAAACAAGACTGCTTTTGATAAGATTTATTCCTCATTCACACAGAATCTTTATGAAGCCTTTTTAGTAGGGATGCACGATATTATCGACATGGTATCGGCCGATATTAACGATAAACTTAAATATCGGACATCAGCCATTCCATAAAAAAAAAAAATCACTGATATAAAAGGCATATTTTTTAAGTTCATTTTTAATTTAAGAAACTGTAAGTATTTTAATGCACTACTACTAATGTGCTTTTCACTTGTCGCTTGTGAACAGGTTGAGTTTAGATTTGTGAAAATTTACAAATTTGCACTGTTCGAGTGTTGTCGTTGTGTTACAGAGAGTAAATGTCATGAATAAATTTGACATTAAACATAATCCAAGTTGAAGTGTTACATCATTTTCAGCCCTCTTTTTGGCATCTGCATTTGGCAACAGGTCAAACTGACAAAGACCATGCAGAATAATGTAATATTTTTATTCCACAGCAGAGAAAGCTATGAAAAAAGTATACGTTATAGGCAAAATAAGTTTTAACATATCGACATATCGGATATTGTCGAAAAATCAAATATCGTGCATTCCTACTTTTTCGTTGTTTTGCAAAGTAAAGCCAGGCCAGTTACAAAGTGCATGTTTACTGTTGTGCTCACTGTAGGCACAAGACTTTTAAGTGCTTTTTTTAAAACCCCAAAATACGAGACTTTGGTTGGAATAATTGACAATAATTACTAATCTCCACATGCTCTACAAATGTACAATACAAAAATTAAATGGAAATGCTGGGAACACGGAGTTTGTGCAGCAAGTAAAAGCCATAAAACTGTTGTTTTTCTTTCTTTCTCCAACAGCGAGGGCTGCTGCCTCGCTCCCTCCCTCGATACATGCTGCAGGAGTTCTGGCTGCGATCCTAGCAGCGGTTAAGACTGCTCCAGGCAAGATCTTATCCTGCAAGGATCAAGAGACACGGTGTGTGTCTGTGTGTGTTTTCTTGCCAGGGCGGTACAAAGACATAATCATCAAAGGAGACATCTGTGTGGCTGAGTTTCTCTTTTTCTTTTTTCCCCACCCAGGTAAGTAGGTGTGTAGTGTTAAACATAATGACACTAACCTAACATGGACGGCTGATATAAAAACATGCCCACTGGCAACCAGAATTTATTCAAATTTAGGACACAATGAAAAATTGATGGGACACTGCACCTGCACATGACTGTGCTTGTTACGGAGTTCGTAACTGTTCTTTAAGAGAGCCGAAAGTTATAATAGTGTGAATGTTATGAAGAATTCACACTATTGTGATCCATTTTTCTTCCATACGGTTTTTGGGATCCAACTACTTCAGCAGTTTTCAAGCTATTTCAACAAATCATAAATCAAAACGTTCAGCTCTTTCAGGACAATCCAGCTTTGACTTTTGGTACTGGTGCAAATTTAGCTTAATGAAATATTTAGCCTTTTCTGCCACTTTTACCTCATAGAAAATGAATTGAGCTCATTTTACATCCTTCAAATTTTAGATCTGTTTACGTTTTACTGCTCCTTTCACATTTTGTTCTACCTCAGCTTCCTTGTGAAAATTTTAACATTTTTCCAGCTATTTTCAGCTGTTTCATTGTTTTGTGATCATTTTTGCTAACTACAATTTTTTTTTTACTTCTTCTAACTTCTTTGCTAATTTCAGCTTGGCATGTTCTTTTCAGCTTATTTCTGTAAGTTTCAGCTGTTTATGCTATTTCAGCTACTATTTAGCTGCTTTTTTGTTGCTAATTTTAACTTTTTTGGCTAATTCCACATTTTTTGCACTCAATCAACTTTTTTCAGCCTAATTCAGCAAAAATGTGCTCTTTCCACTTCCTTCTGTTAATTTAAGCTTCTTAGCTGTTTTAGCTACTTTTCAGCAGTTTTTTGTTGTCGTTGTTGCTAATTTCAGCTTATTCAGATAATTTCTACCTTTTTGTGATAATTTCTGCTTCTTTTAGCCTAATTGGACAAACGTGTTCTTTCTGCTTTCTTCTGCTAATTTAAGCTTTTTCTACTTTTTAAAGGTGCAGTCTGCAGTTTCTGTAGAACGCAGCACTTAGAAAAATTTTCAACAGGCAAAGCATTCTGATCCCTCCCCCTCAGAGCCATATATGGCTCTGCTCCCCCTTGCTCTGCTGAAATTCAAATTCAAGCTCTGTTTTTATTGGCTGATTCAAATTCAAGCTCTGTTTTTATTGGCTGGTTAACGGCGGGTCACTGTGGCTTTTTAGAAATGCTTTTAGTAACACCTGGAGAAGCAAGGGGACTATAGTTTTTTCAAAGATTACTTTGTCTAACATCAGTCTGTCAGGAGATAGTGACAAAGTGAAGAAATATGTTAAAAATATATTTTTAGAAAACTTACAGACTGCACTACAGAAACTGCAGACTGCACCTTTAAACTACTTTCTTTTCTTTTTTTTTTAGATGATTTCGGCTGTTTTCAGATCAATCTAATTTTTTTTTAGGTAATTTCTGCTACTTTTAGCCTAATAAACTTCTTTCTGCTTCTTTCAGCTTTGTATGCTCCTTTCAACTTATTTCTGCTAGTTTCAGCTATTTCTGCTACTATTTAGCTGTTTTATGCCCATTTTAGCTTTTTCAGATAATTCCACTTTTTTAAAGCTCATTTCAGCTACCGGTATTTTCACTTCCTTCTGGTAGTTAATCTTTTTTTTTTGCTACTTTCCCAATTTCTGTGCTCATTTCTTCTTATTTAAACCTAATTCAGCACATATGTGTTCTTTCTGCTTTCTTCTGCTAACTTTGGTTTTGTTCTTGTACTTTAGCTACATTTCTGCACGTTTGTAGCTATTTTAATCTGTTTTTCCAGCAAGTTATTCTGCAATAAGCATTCACTCTGCATTTTCGTAAGAAATGCAATTAGTTAGAGTGTGCGTCTACGTGTTTGTTGTCCCTCCCTTCCTCCTTCCCCTAGCTTGTCTTGAAAGATGGTCCCTCTGATCCTGGACCAGCCGGGCTGCAGCACCCTGAGAGCTGCCCGGGTCTTCACCTTGCATGCTGATCTGAGATCAGCGTGCCCGGAGCCCAGCGTTGCTCCAGGAGCCAGTAAAGAGTCCCGGGGAGAGCTGACCCAGTGGCCCGGCAGATGGAGCTCAGGCTGGGGGAGAAAGTCACACCGACACCCTTGGCCCTCCCAGAGAACCAGAGTAACAGACCGCAGCCAAGATGCAACCTTGCACACAAACAACACAAAAACAACACTCTTGACACATGCACAGACTCACACACACACAAGCTGGCACGACCACAAAGAGTGTGAGAGAGTTTAAAGCCAAGACACCTACAGTCAGCCGCCCCCCCATGAACAAAGACCAAACATAAAGAACCCTAAAACATTTTCTGAACAGTTTTTGACTCACTGTGCTGGTCAGGAGCTCAAACAGGATGGCGCCCAAACTCCACCAATCGCACGACGCCGTCTCCTCACTGACACCTCCCACTTCTGAAGACAGAAGATAATCAAAACTGAGCTGAGGGACCAGGTGAGGACGAACACAGGCAAGAAGGAGCAACGAGTGAAAGAGTGAACCATGTTGATCTAAAAATTAAAATTAAACAGTTGAAGCTACGTCCTTTATGTTAAACACCGCTTCCTGTTGTCTCCCTGTAACATTTCACTGATTTCATCCAATTAATTCAAAATGAGCAAAGAATCATAGACACAGCCGCACACGCACGCACGCACAATGTGTGCGTCTCATAAAAGGGCGATTTGCATAATAAAAAGCAGTTAAATTGAGGAAACCGTCTGTGCTGCAACTTCACACCATCTGCATGACCTGACCTCAAACGCAAACACACACACACACCCCTACAACACACACACACACACACACACACACACACACACGCGCCAAGACGTGGAAAGTGGGAACACTTGACAGTCAAACACTACACGTCTAAATGATAGTTTCTGGGCTTTCGTGTCAGATAATTGTTGAATGTATAATATTCTATTTGTTTGGGATGTTAAAGTGTCAGGGGGTGTAAAACTAAAAGAAGCTACGTATTTTCTGGTGTATAGGTCGCACCGGTGTATAGGTCGCATTGTCCAATTATCACCAATAGATTGGAAAAATCCCTAGATAGGTCGCACCTACGTTTAGCTCTGCTGCAAATGTCTGCCACAGGAGCACACAGCAAGGCTTTTAAGAAGATTAACACTTAAAAACAATTATTTGTTTGATAAAAATTATAGCAAATATGTGTCTGAGCTGAACTTTTCCTTAATAAATGAATGTAATTGTGAAATGAGCTGGATTTAAAAATTTGTTTTGCTGAAAGTGATAACAAGCCATATATAGGTCGCACCAGTGTATAGGTCGCAGGCCTTGAAAAAAACATAAAAAGGTGCGACCTATACACCGGAAAATACGGTAACTTCTTTATTTCAGTTATTAAAGTGACAATTTTGGAGCTTTATTACTTTTGTCTCTTTGCAACCATCACGTCTTGTAGTAAAATAAAAAAATAATAAAAACTAACACAAACTGTTGGAAACTTCACTGGAAGTTGGTTCACGTCAGTAAAACTCTGACAGCCGTCACAGCTGAAAGCTACGGGGCGTCCGCAGCAGAAACACACAGAAACTGAGTGACTTTCAACCGTATAGCTGCTGCTCGGTGGCTCCGCTGGTTACCAGATGGCCTCATGTGCTGCTCAGCTCGCCTCTCCTCCACGCTCCAGAGGGAGGGGGGCGCCTGGTCACCCAGAGGGGCCGGGACCCTGGGTCACGGCTGTGTGTGCCCAGGGACCAGGCTCCTCAGCTGGGAGAGCATATTAGACAAAGACCCCTCGTTTCCTGGAGGCTGCTGGGAACTCCAGAGGCCCCGTGCATCCCTCTTGCAGCCAAGGTTGGAGAGGACTATGATACGACTTGCACGTTTCACACACACACACACACACGTACACAAAGTCGACTGAGCAACCGGTCTGCAGGGCTTCCCAGGACCACTGTTTTGACAGCCAAGGAGAGAAGATCGTCATTGAACGGACCACTGATACCTGTGTAGCTAGGAGCTGCGGGGGGAGAAACTGGACACACACACACACACACACAGTCTCAGAGCAAGGTCGATGTCATCACAATGGATTAATGTCTAAGGAGCTGCAGGGAGAGTACAGTGGAGCTGGCTACACTCACTGCTCTGTCAGAACGAGGAAGAGAGCAAAAGAGACAGAGAAAAAGTGAGCAGGAAGGGAGAGTTAGCTGCGTCCACGAGCCATGGGTCATCCAGAGACCACTGCTACAGTAGACCACAGAACATGTGCACGATGATGAGAACTGGAGCCACTACACTACCTGGCAGGAAATCCAACAAAAAAGACAAGTTTAAAGTAAATAAATAAAGAACAAAGTGTGCCTACAACACAACAATGGTGTTTTCACCTTGTGGTGTCTTCTTGTTCCCTTTTCCCTCAACAGAGCACTCCCCCCCACTGGTTTGTATCTTAATCATCTCATCCCTTGCAGGGACCCATAAGGAACTTTCTCTCTTCTCCTCTTAGACGGACTTCCCTAAAAACGTAACAGACGGGCGTGACAAAAAGAAGAAGTAAAGTGTGTGCAGGTAGGAAGTAAGACGAGGCTGGCGTTTGATGCCTCACGGCAAGCGTGCCTGAAAAACACCTTTCGACGATGGAACAAAGCGCTTTACATAAAGAGAGTCAGGCGTGAAGCTTTGAAGAAAACACGCAACAGGGTACAAATACCAGGCAGAAGAGAGGAAATAAACGTAATAGAAAATAGAAGCGGGTGCAGAAAGAACTAGAACATTTGAATTTCGTGAGAAAATGCAGTGTGAATGCTTGCTACAGAAGAACTTGCTGTAAAGCAGCTTAAATTAGCTAAAACGTGCTGAAATGAATGAACAAGTCTAACTTAGCAGAAGAAAGCAGAAAGAACACATTTTTGCTGAATTAGGTTTAAATACGCAACAATGAGCACAAAAATTAGGAAATTATAGTGAAAGTAGCTGAAAACGCAAAAATAAATTTTAAACTACTAGAAAGAAGCAGAAGGAGCTGAAAATCATTCAACCTTTATTTATACAGGTTAGTTCCATTAATAAGCCTCAGGACTCATTTACAAGAGTGACCTGAAATGAGCTCGAAAAATGTTGAATTAGTTGAAAAAGCTAAATTTAGCATGAAACCAGCTAAATAGTAGCTGAAATATCAGAAAAAGCTGAAACTAACAAATAAGCTGAAAGGAGCATAACAAGCTGAAATTAGCATAATTAATTTAATTAGGCTGGAAGTAGCAGAAATTACCATGAAAACTTTAATTAATCTAAAAATAGCTTAAATTAGCTTAAAAACTGCTAAAAAAAAGGTAGCTGAAAAATAGAACAGTTAAGTTAGCAGAAGAAATAAACAAAAAAAAGTTTGTCCAATTAGGCTGAAAGAAAAAGAAATGGGCACGAAAATTATCAGAAAAAACCTGAAATTAGCAAAAGAACAGCTGAAATTAGCTGCAAATAGCTGAATTTTTAAAAAAATTGCACAAGAAAGCTGAAAGAAGCTGAACCAGAACAAAATGTGAAAGGAGCAGTAAAAGGTTGTAAACACATCCAAAGGGTTGAAGGATGTAAAATGAGCTCAATTCATTTTGTATGAGAAGCAAAATGGCAGAAAAGGCTAAATATTTCAACAAGCTAAAGTTGCATCAATACCAAAAGTCAAAGCAGGGTTGTCCTGAAAGAGCTGAACAATTTGATTTATGATTTGAATTGGTAGCTTGAAAACTGCGGGACGAGAATCGCACCAAATAACATACAGAAGAAAAATGGATCTTGACGGTGTGAATGCTTCTGAGAGAGACAAAAACAAAAGTTTTCTGGGAGTTTGCTCAGGATTTGTGAGGCACAAGCCAACTTTAAACACGACTTCTTCTCATAACATCCAGACTTAGGATGTGTGTTGACTCTTTTCTCCCTTTCTGGTTGTAAATTATTTTTTCCTGATCGTTAACCACAAAAAAAAAATTAAAATAAAATAAAAGGTCAGACTCAGTGCTTTGATCTGTGCAACTACTGTACATAGTAACAGGCAAACACAAACTTAGTGTGGCTCTGCCTGATTATACTGTAGATGTCTGTTTTAAGCTATTTCACAAGCAGAAGATACAGCTGTTGCAACCAAATAATAGTTTTTAATTTGGAACACCTCTGGAACGAAGCGGTTACGCGTCTTAATCGCGCTGTACGAGTTGGTCGTATAATAAAGCAGAAGTGCTGTCATGTTATATCTTCCTTGAAAGGCCTTTGAAAACAATGAAACGACAGCTCGGTGTCAAAAGGGGAACTAAACCTTATCTTCCTATAGATCGTGCATGACAGGTCACGTCAAGGGATCACAAAACAAAGACGACCGAGTCCTCAGTAACGGACAGAGAGGAAGAAAACTAAATTTCCCTTTTCTTGGATGATCAAGACAATCACTTTTAAATGTGCTTCCTTTTAAAGAGAACAATAAACGTTTCCCATTTCTGCTTAAAGTAGGTCGCTCCACAGAAAACAGCTTTTTTTTTTCTCTTATCAGTGAACAAAACATTAACCATCTGATGTTTATTAATAATAAGACAGTGAGAAAAATAAATAAGCACAAGTGCAGGATAAACAGATTAATACCACGTCACCATATTTTCCAAGTACACGCTTGTGTTTTTTTGGGTGTGAATACGTGCGTTTTAAAAAACACGCTGTCCTCCTTTTAACGCACACACCCTCACATGCACACGCACGCACACACACAGTTCAGTCACAGCAGGCCCCCTGCTAGGTTTCTGGCAAACAGTCATAAATCTGTCATCAGGAATGAAGTCATTGCTAGAGCTGACCCCGTCTGGATAAACAGCCGTGTATAACAAGGGCAATGGAGACGCACACTCTAACCTCTGCGTTCGTGTGTGTACGCGTGTTCATGTGTACTCGCATCAAACGGCATGCTCAAGAATGTAAGGATAAAAAACAAAACATAGTGACAAATAAAAAAATTATAAAAAATGTGATGTTTTATGTGAATATAACATAAGAAAGCGCAGAATGGGAAACAACAGATTTAAAGTTAAAACACTGTAAAGTGATTTACTTCACAGCAGCCCAACACTCCCCCTACTGGACGCTGCTGTGCATTACATCCATTAATCCACATGGGATCAAGTGTTATTTAATTATCAGGACGTTTCACATCTGGTCTGAGATCAGTTTGGTTCTTGTTCAGTTCAAGGTAGAGAAGTTTCTTTCCTCTTTGAAGTTTTTTTTTTCTTTAAGCACTTTTCATTTGATTTGATTTGATTTATTTATTTATTCATTTTATGATTAAAACAACAAAAAATAGTACATACAATAAGAGAGAAAAAATATATAAAATGAAAGGCGGCAGAAGAAGAAAAAATCTTATTTTTTCTGCCCCTTATTCTCCAATTCATATGTGGACGGTAACAACGAAAATCCAAACAAATGTGATTTAAACTGCATCACAAGTCAAATAGAAAACCCACATTTGGCCAATTTTTTTTACTTATTTTGTTTAATTAGAGTCATTTAAGCAGAGAAGCATCTTAGCCTGCGACTTGTGAGACAAATCACACAGTTTAGAAATCGCTGAACAAATTGAACAGAAATGTCTGCTGAGATTTTAAAACTGCACAAATCACAAAAGTCCCAATGTGTCGCTTTAGGTGCTGCCTCACAACATATACGCCTCAAAACGCCTGACTGCTAAACGAAAGCTCTTCAACCAGTCGTTGCTGAGGGAATAAAATCAAACACTTTGGATATTATAAGAGATACTGCGCTGCTTTTCAAACATAAGGAGGCTTTAAAGAGGGAGTAAAAGAGGATAAATTATGAAAGAATTTCTCAATGTAACAAGTGCAGAAGAGGGAATGAGTGTGAGGGTCATTGTGCACGTGTCTCTTGGTGAATGCAGTGTTTTTAATTAGCAGTCTATTTGAGAGAATGAGATTAAATATCATCCATATGCTCAAAGCATGATCATAAAGGAAACAAACAGCGTGCATGCACACACATACACAAGGAAGTGAAGCTGCAGTTTGTTTCAGGCAGCTTTAAACCAGCATGCCAGAGCTGCCACAAGTCAGCTGGGCACGACACAGAGCTGAGTGTAGCGTAATACCGCCCTCTACAGGACAACAGCACAACTGCAAGAAGAGCTACCGTCTCAAAAATGAGGAAGAATGCTGCAAATTAACATTTATTAATTTTTTACTTTTAGCTGTTGATTACTGTGCACGCATGATACATTACAATCACTCATGTAGTAGAAACTCTGGAGTGAGGAAAACTGTTTTTTTTTTTATTGTATTGAAAGCTGACTAAGTGATTCTACACGTATGTTCAATAGTAAAAAAAAAAAATAAAAAAAAAAAAACTAAGTGCAGCTTAAACATTGGCTGGGGTCTGCAACCTGCAGCTCTGGAGCCACGCTTTGGTCCCTCTGCAGCGGAACTAAGTTTTGACCAAACTTAACATAAAACTGAAGTTTAGTGGTTGTTGTACCAACAACAGGAAATGCCTACCGGTAATAGTTTTCTGGTCATTTATTTTGCCAACATGTGAATGATAGCACTAACACAAGGAGTAAAACTTGTTGACTACATCATGTTAGTAGTTTGTTGGCCGCTTCTTTTAGCTCACTTCCAGTCTAACGGTGTGATCTTTATCTCAAATCCACCAAATGTTTTTTGGGGAGGCATGTTGCTGAGAAGAAATATGGTGAGTCAACTTGGTAACAATAAAAATTTAAGAAAAAAAACAAAGTCAAAGTAAATGTTAGTATTTATTTTAATTTTACAATTCAATGGCATCCCTAACAAACTGGCCTAATTTTTAACTTATTCCTAACTGACTGATTTATTTTTTCCTTATTTTGGTTGCTCCCTCATCAGGGGTCACCACAGCTCGTTTTGTTTGTCATAAAATTAAAAAATATAAATAAATAAAAAATTATAAAAATTATATTATACAAATAATAATATATAATTAAGTACAATATATAATTATTAATGATAATATTTTATATATACACCGGTAAATAATATAATTATTATATATATATATTTAAAAAATAATCTTTACAGTCATCATCATCATCCAGTCTTTTCTTTTGTCCTAAAATATAAAAAAAAAAAATAATATTAATAAATAAATAATAAAAATGTTATATAAATAATAATACAGTATATAATTAAATACTATATCGTTAGTTATAATAATGTCTACTGTATATGTAAATAATATAATAAATATATATAAAAAAATTCTTTACATAAATCAAGTCTTTTCTTTTGCCCTAAAATAAAAAAATAAATAAATATGAATAATAATTTTATATTTTAGTTTCACAATATCACCCCTACTGGCTGGAAAAGCCCCCTTCCAAAAGGCTTGAAGTGGGCCACCAGTTGATAATCACAGTTTTAGCAGGTTTTGCGGCTCCAGACATTTTATTTAGTGTGCAAAGGGGCACAAAAGGCTCTTTTGATCATAAAGGTTGCAGACCCCTGCTTTAGCGTGTTGGAAGTTATAGGACACAAGTTTTTCCCTGAAAAGACGAGACGTTAAAAGTTTCACACAGAAATCTGTAGCTTCTACCATCATTTTGGCCAAATATGCAAATGTTTTTGTTTAGTTTGAGGATATTCAAAACCATATTGAAACAGCTCTTTAACGTGTAGCTCAGTTTGTTTCAATCGATCCTGTGTTGACTTTAAATGTATTTTGGGCACAAGTAAGGGTTATTTATTTATTTTCTAATAATAATGATGATTCCAATTACTCATGTTTTCCAGGTTTATCTTCAAACTCTTTAAATAAAAGGTCCAAATCCTCACTTCAGCTTTGCATTTTTTAATTTAGCTTCTAATCTGTTAAGGTCTCCTACAGAACTAAAACTATAGCAACTTGTTCACTTAAAATACAGTTTGATCCTTTATTACCGGGTAAGTCCATTTCTTTTTTAAATCTCACTGTCCGTTATCTCTAAACTTACACCCACTGCCGAGATGTTATTTATTTTTTTAAATCTCACCCTGTGAGAAAAATAGAAACGCAATTTATTTTTTAAATTAAATAAATAATCTGATCAAAAGTTGATATGAATCAATATTCTAAAAATAAACAAAGTTCACGTGACTTGAAAAATATCAGTGTGACTGCTTGGGTTTGCAAACACGGGTTTATTTCAGTCTGGTCTGTTTGGGTCACCCTAACAGAAGAGAAGTTTTGGGCCCGGTCTCTTGTTTTGTGTTAATGCTATTGAAAAGAAGCCTCTAAAAATGAAAACATAATAAATGAGGCGTTTTCAAATGTTTGTGCGTGTCTCACCTGGTGCACAGTACATATTGGTAATTGCGTCTTTGCTGCAGGACTCCTCCACGTCATACCAGCTACAGAAGAACGTGAGCTGAATGTGACCTAAAGTGAGAGAAAAGATAAAACAGATTTATCAAACTTTCATGATGCATTCCTTAAAACCCGCTCTGGTGTCACTCATTTTCAACTTTCCCTGATCACCCACCTTTGGAGCACTTCCTTCCTCCTTTCCCTTCCGCCTTTAAGTCCCTCTGCGAGCTTTTCAAGCAAACAGCCTCGGCGATTACTCCTGTTTAGCGGCTACCCGTTAACGCTATCATTAGAACTAATGGTGTCATTAGGTAGCCGTAGCCATTAGCCTCAGCTAGCCAGACTGATGCACCACACTAGGCCGTTGATGGGCCCTTTAGAACAATAATTACCACCAGGGAGACGAAAACAGCCACTCAGCTAATTAGACGCTTGTTGATAATGAGGTGGAGAGAGATGATTGTAGGACGACAAAAGAAGTTGTTGAGGGGGAATCTGACATCATGGTAAGAGAACAATTTTCCTTCTAGAGGAGCCTCCGTCCTGGTAAACAAATTTATGAATGGCGGATCAACGCTGATCTTTCACTCAAACTGTGTAACTTCAAGAATGTTCACTCAGGTCATCTGAACGTTTTTTTCCCCCTAAGACGTTTCTACCTTCATCGAGCCGAGGAGCCACAAACAAACTGGAGTCCCACAAGCAGCACACTCCCATAGTGGGAAAACAGTTTGCTCGTGATAAGATTGGGCCTCATGCAAGAACATGTTCGTATAATTATCCTAAATTTCTCTTACTTTTGTTCGTACGAAGCGTTCGTACGAACATGCCACGTCAGATTCAACAAACTCTTCTATCCTCAGGAAAAGTGTGTAAATGAGCTGCGTACGTATGATGAATTCCACCTGTTCTATCCACCTGCGCGTGCACGCGGAGAGGTTATTTACATAATTCCCACCCCTCAAAACACCATATAAGGCTACGTTTCCTGCGAAGTGTCCGTTCATAAAAATGACAGCGAAAAGTAAAAAGAAGAACTTAAGTGCGGAGATTGAAGTTCTGCTCTCCGAGATCGAGAAAAGAAAATCGAGAAAAGAAAATCTGTCCTTTATAGCAGCGTCACTCATGGGATGAAAGGACCAGCTAAAGCCAAAGAATGTTTGTTTATAATAAATGTGGACCTTAAAATACTGTATACACATGTCCTGGTGGCGCAACTGGGAACGCATATGCCGTTAGCTGCTCCTTACCTTATCTAGACCTCGTGGGTTCGATTCCCACAAGGTATGACTATTTTTTTTTCCTTCTTTCTTTAGATTATTTATTCATTCCAGATTAAAAAGACTTTATGCTTTATTTCTTGTTGTATTGTAAATAGTTTTCTTGTGTTTTTTAAATCTGGAATGAATTTAAAAGAAAAAAAAAAACGTTGTCCCATGTGGGAATTGAACCCATAAGGTTCGGAACGAAGAGCCAACGCTCATCTCACTGAGCTATCGGAGCTCTATGACTGCAACAGGAGGAGGTCAATGTAAAGTCTGCGTTACCGAGACAAATTAAACTTAAATTAATTCATAATTTAAGTTGGTTTTAGTTTGAGATCTTCATATTAATATTGTAGTGTTAGAAAACGGCATTGATAACAAATTGATTTTAATTTAAATATTTTAATCCGTTAGTCATTATTACATTTAAAATTATAATTCTAATTCAAACAGAATAACCTATTGTCAAAAATAATTATGGTGCGTGATTTCTTTAGACTCAAAATATTTTCTGAATAACGAAATATAAAGTTATTAGTGAAGAAAATCCGTCTGGATAACAGCAGACTGGCTGCTCGTAAAATATACGACAGGTCTGGACCACTCGTAAATTTTGTTCGTATCTGAAAAAAATCTTAGGATACGAAAACATTGTTGAATGCCACAAATGATCCTAAATCACTCGTACGCACAGTTTAAGAACAAATCTGTGCGTACGAACGGTTCTTGCATGAGGCCCATTGTTTCTGGCAGCCTTGCCTTTGAACATTGTTGGATTTGTACCTGGGTTATGGAGCATGAACTTTGGTGTTCTGAACCATTTTGGCAAGTCTGCCTCAAAGGAGTTGATGGGGGAGAGGGCAGGCCCCAGAAACCATCTTATCACCAACAAACAGTTTTTTTCCACTATGGGAGTGTGGTGCTTGTGAGACTCCAGTTTGTTTGTGGCTCCTCCTCGGACTGACAAAGTCCTTTGGATGAAGGACGAAACATCTCAGCAAAAAAATAAACTATCAAGATGACCTGACTGAACTTGGTTGGATTTGTATCTGCATTATTGAGCATGAACTTTGATGTGTAACTTCACTTTATACGAACAAAATAAAGTACTTTTTGTAAAATACTACACATGTGCTGTGATAAAAAAAAAATTGCCTCAAAGCTGAGAAACAGTTTAAACTAAGGATGCACATTATCGGCATGGTATCGGTATAGGAGAATATTAGTGTTTAAGTTCAATATTGGACATCAGCTATTCCATCAAAATAACTCACCGATATAAAAGATGTTGTTTTTGTATGACAACCCAGTGACAAGGATGTCTGCAGTGCCAGCACAACGAGATGACGTCACGTGTGCCCACCTGATCTGATCACGGCGGAGAGAAGAAGTCAAAATGCCTGCGGTGTGGAAGTTGTTTTTTTTTTCATTGAGGATGTTGGATTCCCAAGATTTTTGTACTACGTTGAGCCACGTTACATCGTCCCCAGTCAGAGATATTTTTCCGATGTAACCTTACCAGAGTTACAATCCATCATTTCTGACGTCATTGAGAAGCTAATAGCCAATAGCACTTGGGTGAAATTTACCACAGACAGTGGACGTCGTGTTAGCCCCGTTAGCATGACTAGTCATACGGCACAATGGATAAACAAAAACTTTGAACTTAAAAAGTCTGTCCTTCATGCACAGGAGTGTAGAGGATCCACACTGCAGCTAAGAACCTGGAACAAACCTCCACAAGTAAGACGGCATTGCAGATGACAAATGTTAATAACGTTTAACACTTTTCATTTAATATAAATTAAAGTGCTATGCATATCATATGGCTGTTACTGAATATATGTCACCAGCTCTTACAGCTGTTGCACAATTTTTGTAGCAAATAAGCCTAAATAAGAGGGTTATGTTCTGACAAAGGAAATATATTTAAAAAAAATCAGTATTGGTTATCGGTAGGGATGCACCGATCCACATTTTTTAACTTCCGATCCCGATACTTAAATCTGGATATCAGCCGATACGATCCAGTTCCAATATCATCATCACCATTGATTTTATATGGAGCTGTAATAATCTCTTCTCAAGTACAATGTGTACACATATATGCATGCATGTCCAAAAAGGCAACTTAAGGTAAGTTTTACTAATGTTGGATAAGTTTCAAAGTTACAATTAAATTCTGCTAACACAAAATGTGTTGTTTTTTATTCCTAGCTTTAAAGTGGATATTAAAGTGATTAATTTAAGTGATTGTTTGTTTAAAGTTATTTTATATATTCTTTTAAATAAGGTGGTAATGTAAATTTTTCTTCTTCTTTCTGCACTATTTTCATTAATGTTCTCTTTTTGATGAATTTATTTTCTTTTGTCTCTATTAAATGAATGAATAAATGAATAAAATACAATATTAAAAACCTTTACATCTGCTAAGTTTATGGCATAAACCAACACAAACATGTTCCTGTTTTTAGTATTTTACATCGCTTTATAATGTAGTTGTTTATGTTTCGTTTTTATTTTTTTTATATAGATTTCTTGCAATTTTTTAATTACCGGTAATATGCTTTTTTATGATTGTCTCCTGTTTTACTGATAAATATCTCCTGGAGGGTAAACTATATCTTGGCAGTAAGAATCAAGCTGCAAAATCCTTCGTTTTCTACAGCTGAAAGCTGTTGGTCATTTCCGGTAATTACGATGAAGTTTAGCAACTTCTCGGTAAACAGTTGAGCTCCGGGGTTTCAGCGGTGTGTTTTGCTTGTTCAATCCGGGGCGGGCGCTCTGATTTCAGTCAGCCGCTCTCAGCCTGTTCCTCCTCAGAGACGGGCAGACAGAGCGGGTCGGACTGGACGTGGCTGGCCGGGGTCGGGATGCCTGTGTTTCGGTTCAGCAAGAGTGGCGTCCCGCTGAAACCCCGGAGCTCGAATGTCCAACGTAAAACTAACTTGACCGCAGTTTAATGTGGCGCTATGGCTCTGCAGACATTGCACGTTGCTGTCTTGCAGTGTTTAGTGTAAAATACTTCCACAAAACGGACATGTTACGATGAAAAGTTGGCTAGCTGTTAGCAACAGGGATTCTTGCTCAGTCCTCACGTTGTAGCTGGCTGCGAACTATGAAATTGATTTCCTGAATGTGAGGCGGGTCTTATTCCTCTGGGTTCATGAGACACACCTCCGTTCAGGAAATCCATTCCATAGTTTGAAGCCAACGTGCATCATGGATCGGAAACATCGTCAGGTTGGATAGGAAAAATCCGACACGTAAAATATGCTGGTATCGGAGGCTGATACAGACACCGGATTGGATCTGCCCCATTCCTAGTTATCGGCCAAATAAGTTTTAAGATATCAGCATATCGGCCAAAAATCCAATATTGTGCATCCCTAGTTTAAACGCATTTTCACCACAGTTCTCTGTAGTTTACATTTTTATATCTGCCATGAGAAATACATCCTTCAAGGATTTACAATACCTTTTAGAAATTAAAGACAAATTCACCTCTTCATATAGGAAATTACATGCAGCAAAAATAAACACCAGCCACATCAGAAAAGAGCTTGCAAAAGCTTAATACATGTAGGTAAAACTTCTCAACAAGTCTAACCTTGGTGGTCAAGAAGGATGTTATTAGGATTCAGGTCCCGGCAGATGATGCCCTCTTGGTGGAGACGATCCAAGGCTGTCACCATCTCTACTGCCCAGCATCGTACAAACTCCTCAGGGATACGAGCTTGGGAGACAGCCAGCGACAGCTCGTCCAGCTCCGCAAACAACAGCGACACTTTTTTATCAAATTCGTTGCCGCCTGTACCACTAATATCTCCTGTTGATTCACCATTGAGAGCTAATGAGCACTCAACGATTGCACTCGTCTGAGCCCCATCCACAGAGGGCGTGGCGTTGTCGCTGAGATTTGGAATAGAGTCTGTGTTGATTCCTGTGCAGTGCTTTTGTTTCTTGCCGTTAGTGTCAACGTTCAAAATGTCCGTGTCAGGGGAAAGATCACTGTTTTGGCCTTCTGGGCGATCAAAAACTTTGGAAGAAGCCTCCTCCTGTTCAATCACCAAGCTGTCGTTCCACAGTGAATTGAAAGAAGTGGTTGCAGCACTAGTGTCACAAGTTGCAGAGGGTGTACAGAAAGATAGAAGCTCTTGTTCTAGTGGCTGCTCCTCTAGATCGTCAGGCTGGTTATGAAGCTGTAAAACATCCGGCTGGATACATTTCTGAGAAGAGTCTGTCACTTCGAGGCCCAAGCACACTCCTGAAGGCTTTATCTCCTCCCGTAAAGGGTCTACAGTCCCGCTAATTACAGGGAGATTCACCAACAAGTCTGGTGGATGACCCTCATCCTCAGCTGCTGCCTCTTTAAATGAGATCACCGGCACAGACTCATTGGAGCCTTTATCACTACTGTCCAGCCCCCAAAACTCCAAGCCTGGGCCCTTCACCTCCTGAGCCAGCTCAGGAAGATCCTCTGTGACATCAGAGTCCAAACTGGATAAAGAAAATGGGAGAGCTTGCTTATGAGAAGGTCTGTGCTCTCCTACGTCAAAGCAGGCCACCTCACTTGCACTGTCTTTACTGTCAATACGGAAAAATTCCATGGGAGTGCATTTAGACTGATCTAAAGAGAGAGGACCGACAGGGGACGAAGGACTAAAGACTTCACAGTGGTCATGCTCTTCTTTACCACCGTAATTATCATGGTCATGAGTGTGCCCACTTTGGTCAAACTCTGTGAAGAATCCGAGCTCCTGAGAACTCAGTGGTGAAGAAAGGCTGTCGTTGCTAAGAATTGAGCGGCTCCGTGAAGACATGGTTGCTGTTGTAGTAGGCACCTCCAGCGAGAGCATTTCCTGCTCGCTCTTCTCGTCTTCCTCCTCTAGCACATCCGGCTCTACTTTTTCTTGCTCGTACTCGTTGCAAAGAGTCAAATAACTGTTGGTGCACTCCTCCTCAGAGGTAGCTCCAGAGTCCGACTGAGCCCCAATTTGTTTATTGAGCCCAGGAGGGAGGGTACGTTTAAAAGAAGACACAAAGAGGTTTTCTTCTTCTTTCTGTAGGTCTAACACAGACGCAGTAGGGTTTGAATTAAAACTGGTAGAACCTACATCCAAATGTGGTATTGCGTGTTGAGGAGAATGTACAGCGGTTGTGTGACTCTTCTGAATGAAAGGGATGTCAAAGCTCTCCTCTGGGCTGGAATTATGAAGGTACTTCCCAATGTGAGACCACAACTTTCCACCTGAAGACAAAAGAATCAAAGCATTAACAACAAAAAGGGAGTGCACGATACAACAAAAATGGATACAAGAACAAAACTTGTACCAATTCAAAACAATAGCTGTCATCCACTAAACATATATAATTTTCATTATATTTCATAACTTGCTTAATAAACAAAGAAAAAGAAAAAGTAAATAATGGTAACAACAATAAGCACTATTCAGTCTAACACAGCCCTAAATTTTATACGATAACCAGGCATTGAGTAGCAGCAATATAACAATAACAAAAAGAAAAGATGGGTTTGTGATTTTAAAATCCGTTTCATTTACGAGATGTCTCCAGCTCTTTCGCTGACACATTCAGTTCTCAGAGTTATGCCAGGGGTGCAATAGATGAAGCTTATTGCCCTTGGTTACATATTTGATAGTCGGCCTGTCTCCAAGACCAGTGGGGAGTCAGATTCAGATAAGCTTGATTGTTGATTTTCTACAGGCAGAAAGATCTTTTCTTCAGCCATGAATCCATCTGGGCGTTCCGTTTCCAAAATGGCCTAATTGTGGGAATCCATTCCACTGATCCATGTTATGAGTCTCCCTCATGGTCGAACACACCACGCTGACGAGTCCCAGAAGCAGCAGGTGGCCTGCGATTCTCATAAATCGCCTCCACCTTATGGTTTAGCTCGTAAGTCAGTTGATTTTGTGAGCTCACAGCACGGATCAAACCTTCACACTGACTTGGAAGCTTTGTCATGGCCAAAACTGCTGCTGAAGTCTTCTTCAATAGTCGATAAAACAGAGCCCTGCCGATGCCAAAAAGCAGAGTCCCTGCTATCATAAATCCAAATACTATATGTAAATGTCTTCAGCATCCTCCTGAGACAGAACTGAGAGGCACATCAACTGCCACACTCCCCACGGGTCCATGATGTATCCTATAGCATGCGTCTCAGCTGGACACGCTGGTTCTCCAAGACCTTGTCGTTTTGTTGAAAAAATCTTGTCAATAAAGTTGAGCGCCCAGGATACCAGATCCATAATCTTAATTTACGTTTGGGAGATGTGTACCAGGCGCTTCAGACACACTGAGAGCGGAGAAGGAGGAAGGAAAAATGGGGGAGGAAAGGCAGACGTAGCTACCTCGAGCGGAGCCAGGGAGGGGCAATTTATATATATAGGTAGTCCCCAACTTACGAGCGAGTTCCGTTCCTACGACTATCTCGTAAGACGAAATCTCGTACGTCGGAACATGAAACACGTGTTCTCGTAAGTCCGGATTTTCGGTCGTAAGTTGGAAAATTTATGCTAGCGCTTCTACGAACACTCGTTTTTCATCACAAATGTTCATACTAGTTCATAAACATGCTCAGAAACTTGTTTCCAAACGGTTAGCTAACACACTTTCATCTAAAAACACATAAAAGTGCTGTATTTTTTGTGTGTTCTTTACAAATTTACTGCTCGTTCGCCAGCTCATGAGTCCGGAACCTCGTAAGTAAGAGCGCTCGTAAGTCGGGGACTACCTGTATATATATACACACATATATATTTGGACTGATGCGACTTATATGGCTGTGTGACGTGTATGGCGGCAAATAGGGTACCTTTAACATTAGAAGGTAATCAAAAAAGGCATTCAATACAGGATCAACTGGACTTTATTTGTTGCAGAAAATGTTTCGACTCCTGTCCAGAAGTCTTTTTCAATTCTGAAAAAAGACTTCTGGACAGAAGTCGAAACGTTTTCTGCAACAAATAAAGTCCAGTTGATCCTGTATTGAATGCCTTTTTTGATTTTATCATGTCCTGGACGACTGAGAATCTTCACCAGCATATTAGAAGGTAATGCATTAAAGTAGTAAAATATACTGTATTGGCCCAAAGACAAGCTGGAGCTCTTGTGGAGTAAAAGTGAATTTAGGTAGCTGTGCAAAAGCCCCATTTGTGCTGTTGGTAACTGAAAATAGCCAGAGAACACTTGGCAGGGTTTCACAGAAATACATCTCACTTTTCAGTAAATGAAAACATCGCATCTCAAAGACTTGGCCACCGTCGCACACGCAGAACCTACAGAAACACACACAGCTGTAAAGTGAGCAATTAGAACCCAGCATCTGTTGTGTGTGATGAGAATGAATCGGGAGTTTGCAGTGATGATAATGACAGCGGGGCAGCTCGATGGCTTAGAAAGTAAAACCATCAACATGTTGTTGTGTCCAATGTCA
This sequence comes from Garcialebias charrua, assembly GCA_038048925.1. Taxonomy (NCBI): domain Eukaryota; kingdom Metazoa; phylum Chordata; class Actinopteri; order Cyprinodontiformes; family Rivulidae; genus Garcialebias; species Garcialebias charrua. The sequence continues at coordinate 48,131 of JBBPBX010010326.1, forward strand.
CCCAGGTCACTGCCTCCCTTTGTCTGCTTATCTATTTTCATTCAGTCCATCAACTTCTTGCATGTAAAAAGAAGCTTACAGTATTACAGGAAGAAGGGACTCTGAATCACACAGCTGCGTTGTACCCTCAATGAAACTTAAAAAAAAAATAGAAATAACATTTATGTATACGTTATACTCTGTTACTCAACAGCTCTGAATTGAATTCAAAATTTGCCTCTACATAAATGTAAGGTGGTTTTGGAGAACACCAGACTGAACAGGTTACAGCGCTGTAAAATATGGCTGCCTTTCACTGTACGCAGTCACCCACACACATGGCCTACAGACACATCCTAGAGTGAGTAGGATGTAAGGAGGCCCAGGTGTTGGTGCAGCTAATGAAGCATGGCACCACCTGGCATTCAGAATAATGACCTGTGACACACACCCATCTCAATAAAACATCTGTGTGAAACAAGGGCACAAAGAAGGGTGGGAGACGAGAGAAAAGACGGCTCAGATGAATGGGAGGGAAACAAGCAAAGAAGATAAAAGAGCAGAAAAAATACACAGATGAGTAAAATTGGTCTCTTTTACAAGGGGTGCACCAACATCTAGAGACGAAGTTGGATGTTTTTAAGCGTGACTGACGTAACTGGCTGATTTGACACTCCAAAACTGATTGTCCCTCTCCATTCAGCGAACACACCGTAGCAAAGCGCCTCATGTTTAGGTGTCTGAGAGCATGCAGTTTTTAAGCAGATAATTAGCACTAGCAATAGTGCTCCGTGGTCTTAGAATCGGAAGCAGTTAAAATAAAAATTGGCAGGTCAGAGCTTCAAATAAAATGTTAACTGGAATCAAACTGGAAAACTATGATCGGTACATCTCTATCTCTTACCTTCAGCATACTGCAGCAGAAGAAAAACTGTGTCTTCAGAGATGATGAACTTTCTCAGCTGCACCATGTGGGGCACAGAGTGAGGCATGATGTTCTTCTTCACCTGCCCACAGTCACTGCTTTTCCTTAGACCCTGTGAAAGGAAAACGATCAATAATAAAAATTTAATACAACCGGACAATGGATTAACAAAAAAAATTACAAGATTAGACAAGAAAACTACAGAGGGACTGGTCAAAAAGAAGAAGCTGAGAAGCTAAGGTTATTGTGGCAGAGGAACAATCTTCTACTAAAGTAGCAGCTATCCCCCTTGGCAACCCAAAGTCACTGAATTCATCAAGCTATATTTGGCACATAACTTTAAAAGAGCCACACAAATCCATCAGCTCCACACACCAAGTTCACATTGGATGTCTAAGTGTATGGATAAGCATGCATGTCTGTGTAGTGATCTGCGCCGGGGCTGTGCGTTAGCATCTGGCGCATGTCTCACACCTGAGCCGAGGAGCTGACAGAGACAGGCCCATTAGAATCAATTAAGAATCGCACACAGGGGCTCCTGGCACAATTCACACCAACAGTCAGAATGACAAGGAAGCAGGGCAACACACACATACACGTTACACTTACTTTGAGGATGAACGTCTCGTGAGTTCTCTTGTCCATGACCAGAAGAACCTGCCGTGAAATAATGTCATTAATTGTTAGGCAAGTGGTCTAAGATTACACAGTACCGTAGTTATTTCCTCCAAAGTGGTACTTTTCAGTGACAGAGCAGTCACTGCTTGATAGCTGTGGGTTCACAAATTATAGCAAAAACTGGTTGTTGTTCAAAACAATAACAAAAACTAAAGAAGGATCTAAAGATTTCTATAAGCTGGTAGCAGGTTTTACATTAGCTACAATTTATGAAGTTTTTTTTTTCTATCCTTTTACACACAAGTGTAGATTTAAACATGGAAAATAAATGGCAAATTACTGATAATTCAAGGTTCAAGCTTCTTTATTGTCATTTGCATTACATGTGGTACATTAAGTGGATCAAAATTGTGTACACAGGGTCCAAGTTACACCCAAAAATAGCAAAAATATAAAGTATAAAAAAGAAACGGTATACAGGGATCTAAGATATATGCTAACTCAGGGGTTCTCAAACTTTTTGGGTTCAGGGACCTCCTCATACTGTAACTCTCATGTTTATTAAATAATGTTCTTCAATTTGTCTCTTTAATGCAATGGAAATATCTGTGTAACAAATACTTAAGACCTGTTCTTTAATAGTGTTAATAAATTTTTATACTTTTAAACATGGGGTGTTTTTCAGTCAAGACGCACTTTAACAAAAATTTTAATTTCAACTTCCAAAAATGACAGTTTTGAGAAAATGAACAGTATTTTAAAAACACTTTGAAACTTTACCTATTCACATAATGAGCATAATAAATGTATTGACACTTCTTCAAATTATTACAGAAAAAACTCTACATAAAACTGAACTGAATCACAACAACAGTAGTCATACTAGTCATACCAAGTAACAGGGCTTCATTTGTAAACCGATCGATGCTGGAAAGCAAATTAAGGGGGGGGGGGGTCTGGAGGTCCTCCCTCAGAAAATTTTGAATAAAGTAGATGTGATTTCCTGAATTTTGGTGTATTTTAATAGGTTGTTAAACATCTACGTGCTTGTTAAAAAAAATTAAAAAGATTTGGGCGGACCCCCAAACACCGGCTCGCGGACTTCCGTGGGCCCGGGGACCTCAGTTTGAGAACCACTGAGCTAAATGATAATACAGGTAATCCCAGCCTTACGAACGAGTTCCGTTCCTACGCACCGTTCGTAACACGAAATCGCCGTACATACCAATTTTTTTTTTTTAATAAATTAATAAATGTACAGTACTGTACAGTTACCAAGCACTTAGCCTATCCTAACACAGTTTTTAAAGACGAAGGAGTGAGTTGAATTGTCTCCCTCCTCCCTAGCAGGCTCCATTCACATAAAGGGAGCTAGCTGGCTACTACAGTAGCTTGTAAAAGTAAAAATAAAACTCGCTCCTTCGTCTTTAAAAACTGTGTTAGGATAAGCTAAGTGCTTGGTAACTGTACGGTACTGTACATTTATTTATTTTATTTTTTATTTTTTAATGAGATGCGTGACGTAAGTCCAAAACGTCGTAAGTCGAGGACTACCTGTAACGTAATATAATACAGTGTGTATTAAACAGCAGTCTGAACATTTAACTGTCAACTGGAATTTATAAAACAAACAAATAAATGTTCATTCATTTTTCCTACGCTCTTTTTTTTGTTTTGGAGCTCCCACAGAACGGTGCAATATATCAGTGTGTCCTCACTAAATCAGTTACCTCTCTAAATCACCCAAAAGCACACAAATTACAAAAACGTAGCTCCAACCATTTATCATTTCACTTGCCTGCACGTTTTTGTTTTTTGCTCCAAACATCTTAATTTCCTCCCTTCATCAGCCCTCCTTTTCTCTCCCTGACATCTCCATTGCTCTTCTGGTCTCTCGCTTATCTCAGGGGAGAGCTTGAAGCATATGTGTGTGACCTGGTGTGTGTTTGTGTTTATTCTGCTGCGTGCGTTGTGGGTGTGCGACCCTGACTGGGACCAAACAGGTGCAGGCTAAATGGATATGAATGGAGCTGTGAGTAAACAGAGTGTCTGTGCTAGCCAGGGTGCTAATATAATTAAGAAGCAAACATCAGGGAAGAGGGGGAAGGCAGAGAGAGGGGGCATGGGGAGCAGTAGGGTGAGGAACTTTTGCCATCTGTCCCCCTCTGTCCTTGTTTAAACTAAAAACAGGAAGTCAAAAAAGAAGAGGAAGACCAGGCTCTTACAGGATACTTCATTTTTTCGCAAAGCATGAGTCGTTTTTGTATTGCCGTGTATTTTGCACCCACTTTGATGGAATAACACAAGTTGGTATTGAGTCAACGTTTTCCTTTGGGTTTTCTGTATGTGTGTGTGTGAAGGATGAGTATCATAGATTCAATGTTGTGTGTCATTCTCTGAGTGGCGTGCCAAGTCATTTCATGGCTGAGTGGCGAAGTTGCTTCGCCGGCAGCTGTTTGAGAGGACCGGAAACCCAAACTGACCTTGTGGTAGTCATAACTGACGCTAAACATACACACACTCAGGCCTTGCCATACATCTAGTAAATCTATTACGCTTTTATTGCCTCGGATAAGAGAGATGGTAGAAGGTAGAAAGGACACGAGGAGGAGAAATTCCAGGATGGATACGATCCACGTTCTGAGTCGGGCTTAGGACAAAACAAATGGGGGTCAACTCAACCTGACCGCTACCAGCTGAGGGGAAATTCTTACATTTAATCACTGTGTTTCAAAGGCTAATTGACATTCTGTATGAAGTTGAATAATAAATAAAAAAGTCAAATATTACCCCATAAAAGAACATTAAAAATAAATGGAAGTAAGAAGTTGCTGAATGAAAAGATTTAGAATGTCAAATTTACCTTATCTATGACCCCTATCACTCTGTACGCCATCAGCTCATCGAATGAACTCTGCTGCCCTCCTCTGCTCATAGATGAGCAGCACTGAGCCCCCAAGGCCTTAGGGAAGACAAATTCATCACATAATGTAACAAACTGAATGCACTTGAAAACCAGAGTGAATAAAGTAGAGATAATACTGGACAGCAGCATTTCTCTCCCACTCACCACAGTTTGTGTTGATCCTTGACCCATGTTGCTTCTCAGATGACGACTGGATATTTGTTCGGCTCGCATCAGATATTCAGCCGTCTTTTTCTTCACTGCCTCTCGCCTAGCTGCACTTGGTTCACCTGAAAAAAAGGTGAGTGAGAGCAGTGAGCTGTCACCACATATCTGTATTTTGAAGTGTTATTATTTAAGAAATGACAATACTGTACCATTAATCTGTCAATCAAGAACAAATAAGTGATATTATTATGGTCTAACACAAGGGGAAAAAGGAAGTTTCACCCAAAGGGAGTACCAATACTTCATATAAGCAAAATGTATGTTTTAATGCAGTTAGGTGTACACACAAGGCTACACTTAGTCCTGATGGGCGTGGTTACCATAAAGGCAGCACTTTCAATGTCAGTGTCATTAACAGGTTGGGAAGGTTTTTACCGGTAAATGTTTTTACAGGTAAATGTTTTTACCGGTAAATGTTTTTTGTTTTGTTTTGTTTTTTGCTTAAAGCTGGGGTATGTAGTTTATTTTTTAAACATATTTCTTCACTCTGCCCTTATCTCCTGATACATTGATCTTTGACATGTAATCTCTCAAAAAAACTATAGTCCTCTGGCGTCTCCCGGTGGTAATAAAAGCATTTATAAAAAGCCAAGAGCGCCCCGCGGTTAACCAGCCAATAAAAACAGAGTTTACTACCAGCCAATAAAAACAGAGCTTCTTACTTTTCACCCCCTAACCCACGCCCCCCCTCCCCAACCCACGCCCCCGCCTGTCAGCCTGCAGCGGCCGCGCAGGTTCTTGTTGAAATAATTTCAAAGCGATGCAAAACTGTTTTGTCCATCCATCCATCCATCCATCCATCCATCCATTTTCTTCTGCTTATCCGGGGTCGGGTCGCGGGGGTAGCAGCCTAAGTAGGGAGGCCCAGACTTCCCTCTCCCCAGCCACTTGGAGCAGCTCCTCTGGGGGAATCCCAAGGCGTTCCCAGGCCAGCCGAGAAACATAGTCCCTCCAGCGTGTCCTGGGTCTTCCTCTGGGTCTCCTCCCGGTGGGACATGCCCGGAACACCTCACCAGGGAGGCGTCCAGGAGGCATCCTAACCAGATGCCCGAGCCACCTCAACTGGCTCCTCTCGATGTGGAGAAGCAGCGGCTCTACTCCGAGTCCCTCCCGGATGACTGAGCTTCTCACCCTATCTCTAAGGGAGAGTCCAGCCACCCTGCGGAGAAAACTCATTTCAGCCGCTTGTATCCGAGATCTCGTTCTTTCGGTCACAACCCAAAGCTCATGACCATAGATGAGGGTGGGAACGTAGATCGATCGGTAAATTGAGAGCTTTGCCTTTCGACTCAGCTCTCTCTTCACCACGACAGACCGGTACAGCGCCCGCTTCACTGCGGATGCTGCACCTATCCGCCTATCGATCTCACGCTCCAGTTTTCCCTCATTCGTGAACAAGACCCCGAGATACTTAAACTCCTCCACTTGGGGCAGGACCTCCTCCCCGACCCGGAGAGGGCATACTCTCCTTTTTTTTTGTCACATACAAAAACTGTTTTGTATGTGACACAAATGTATTAAATATCCCTTCTTCATCCCTGCTCTGAACTTTTATTTTGTTTTTTTGCAAAAAGTCAAGTGATCGCTTCTTCCCCTCCAGACCTGCACCGACAGAAATGAGGAAGTGGATCAATTTGTCACAAGCGAATTAAATCATGTCCAACGTGGCTGTGTGAAGCTCTGCAGGTTTCAGGGTGTTTTTGTTTTGCTGGACCAGTGGTCCATGTTTTTATTTTATTTTTAGAAGGTTTTATTAACATATAATCACGGAACTTTGCAGCGGTTGAGACCAGAGTTGAGACAGGACATGTGGGGGCGGAGCACTCCAGGCTGCTGCGCGAGTGAGGTGGAGCTGAGTCATATACGTACATGTACTGTATGGCTCTGAGTGAGGAGGGACCAGAAACGTGTCTCTGTTCAAAATGTTTCTAAGTGCCAGCGTGTTAAAAAGCTGCATACTGAACCTTTAAGAAGAAAATAAAGTTTTCCACTTTTTTATCTTTTAAAACAATGGTTACTAGAGTTTCATTCTAGTAACAACAGAGTTGGGGTCAGGACCCAATTTTGGGTCATAAAACAACAAATCAAGGGTCTTAAGAGGCTTTTCGTATATTTTTAAGACAATGCTATAATTTTGCAATAATTGTAAAAATAAAAAACAACGAGCGGTCATAAATAGATAGGGAAGTGGTGGTGTAGAGTCTAGAGAAGGTGGGCCTGTGATCGGAGGATCACCGGTCAACTATCCGGATCGACAAACATCAAAATGTGGGTGGAAAAGGTGAAACACCCACACCTTCCTCCAACCTCATTTGCCCCACTCTGGGTCCATGAGCAAGGCCCTTAACCCACACAGCTGCTCCCTGGGCGCCTTAGATGGCAGCCTACTGCTTCACATGTGTGCTCACATGTGAGGTGGGAAAATGCAGACTCAATCCCCCCACTGGTAATTAATAGAGTACAACAGGTAAGATGCTCTAATATGTAGTTATTGAGGCTCTTTGTGTTGTCATTTTATTCTTGTTACTTTTTAGTAAATCCATTTGTAAGTTTCTGCTGCTGTTATTTTGTGGGTCAGAAGCTTAAAGGTTTGGAAACAAAAGCTTTAAATTAAACTAAAGAAATTGGGGGCAGCTCATAACTTTTGCACAGTACTGTAAGAAGTAGAAAGAAAGTGTTATGTGTTATCACTGTTCGTTTCCATACAATGGCAAAATTAGTTCTCTGCATTTAACCCATCACACATGAGATACATCCAGGTGGAGCTGTGGGCAGCTATTTAAGAACTCGGGGAACAATTAGGGATTAGGTGTCTTGCTCAGCAACATCATATGTGGGAATGGCGAGGAGTCAAAGCACGACTTACTGATCCCAAGTCGGCTGCCCTACCCTCTACCCCAATAGCCGTCACGCAGAAATACCTGACCCATGTATTAAAGTTACTCTCTGACCTTGTACTCCTTGCAGCAGCAAGTCCACCCCACTGCGATAGTAAGAAAAAGCTGCCTGGTAGTCCTGCTCGTTTTCTTTTTGTACTGCAAAACCGATGAGCTCGCTGGCTTTGTCCAAGTAGTCCAACTTTACGTCCTTAGAGCTGCCACCGCTGGCTCTCCTCAGACCGCTGGAGAGCAGCGACGTTCGACCCGACCAGCTGACCTCTGGGTTAGGGGCTAAGGAAGCAGGGACAGGGGCAGGTGATGGGGTGCGGCGTTCAAGCAGGGAAGACAAGTGAGGACTGCAGCTGCTGATGTTGGTGGCTCCCCCCTGTGGCTGGTTCGGGGAGGTTCGACCTGAGGCCATGCCATCATCCAACTCAGCCAAAGAGTCTGTGTCCACCACAAAGGAGGTCAGGTCGCTGTCACTAGACGGGCCTGAAGAAGACAAGACCAGTAAAAACACACAAACAAAACTGTGTCATCAAAATCGACAATGTAAATAAACTTACGGGTGCAAATTATGGTAGTTTGGTGCTGAAGAAAACATTACCTCCATATTCAGATGTAACAGTCAAATCCACTGCACCACTGAGGTCTTTTTGAACTGAAAAACATGCCCACATATCTCTAAGTAAAACTGAAAAAGCAGCATTACACTTTAAAGATCCACTGACATGATTTTTTTTTTACTATTCATAAAATTGCTCAAAATATATATATTTTATCATTTAAATATGTTCGTTTTTGCAAACAAAATGATAAATCACTTTAATTTTGCTTTAAAAGTTATTTTGAACTTCAAGCCGTGTTTAATCATGGGAAATCCCATTACACCCGAACGCACCATCTGTGACGTAGTGTGCAGAGAGCTCTGGGCTTGTCACAGTGCGTGCGTGTGAGCAGCTCCACATGAAGGTAAGTCTGATACAGCATCAGACCTAAATTAGATCCTGTTGTTTCTTGTTCCATCACCCAAACTATTTTCTGCTTCCCAAAATGAAGACAAATAGCTCAAATCTTCACAGATTGCTAAATTCATCTGGTTTTAAATTGTCCGCTATTAAAGAGACCAGAGCCCTCTGCCTCTCACTCTGCACACTACGTCACAGATGGTGCGTTCGCGTGTAATCGGATTTCCCATGATTAAACACGGCTTGAAGTTCAAAATCACTTTTAAAGCAAAATTAAAGTGATTTATCATTTTGTTTGCAAAAACGAACATATTTAAATGATAAAATATATATATTTTGAGCAATTTTATGAATAGTAAAAAAATCATGTCAGTGGATCTTTAACATTAGGTCTTTTAAAATGGAGTTCTGTGGTACGGTATCAAATAATGATATCTTACCTGTTCTAGATAGGTCTTTGACAACCACAGTTAGGAGAAGGTTTAATTCTGACTGGATTGACAAACTAGTTTGATTGAGAGCAAGGCCAAAGAGAATTGCTGCTGCCTCACAACAGCTCCACTCTAAACAATTCACAGCAAACAATCTAAATCTGTACACCACCATCAGTTTTCCAGTACAGTTATGTGGTTCCTGATGGGAGATTCCACAGCTAGCTGCTGCAATGCTAAGTGTGTGCTTGTAAATAACCACATAATTTAATATAAATATTATAACATAACACAAAATTACAGTGGCCTAAAGCTTTATTACGGTAAATAATGTTTGCATGAATTATGATTTATAACGGCCCCCCTGATCTGAACCCGAGTGGTGTTCTGTTGTTGGACTTCTGTGCTCGTCATGGATTGTCCATAACGAACACCATGTTCAGGCATAAGGGTGTCCATATGTGCTCTTGGCACCAGGACACCCTAGGTCGTAGTTCAATGATCGACTTTGTTGTCGTCTCATCTGATCTGCGGCCGCATGTCCTGGACACTCGGGTGAAGAGAGGGGCGGAGCTGTCAACTGACCACTACCTGGTGGTGAGTTGGCTCCGATGGTGGGGGAGGATGCCGGTCAGACCTGGCAGACCCAAACGTATTGTGAGGGTCTGCTGGGAACGTCTGGCAGAGTCTCCCGTAAGACGGAGCTTTAACTCCCACCTCCGGGAGAGCTTTGAACACGTTCCGAGGGAGGCGGGGGACATTGAGCCCGAGTGGGCCATGTTTCGCGCCTCTATTGTCGAGGCAGCTTATCGGAGTTGTGGCCGCAAGGTTGTTGGTGCCTGTCGTGGTGGCAACCCTCGAACCCGGTGGTGGACACCGGCGGTGAGGGATGCTGTCAAGCTGAAGAAGGAGTCCTATTGGGCCTTTTTGGCCTGTGGGACCCCGGAAGCAGCAGATAGGTACCGGCAGTCCAAGCGGCATGCGGCTCGGGTGGTTGCTGAGGCAAAAACTCGGGCGTGGGAGGAGTTCGGAGAGGCCATGGAGAATGACTTCCGTACGGCTTC
>JBBPBX010010327.1:0-12644 GCA_038048925.1 Garcialebias charrua
ACAAACAACAAAAAATGACTAGTTTTAGCAGTGTTTATGTCATATCATTTGCAAATGTGAATATTGGAACAAGTACAAGGTGTAAAACTTTAACTTTATGCTTTATTTCTATACTTTATGCTTTATTTCTTAATTCATTTTTCCACAATAAAAAAATACCTAGGTTTGTATGGTTCATAGATTTTATTAATTAACAAATCCTCTCTTTTAAAGGGTCTATTTTTTTCTTTTCATTTGTCTTAAATTGTAAAAATAGAAATTATTAGTTATTTTATTTTCATAATGTCACCTCTAGTGGCCACAAAAGCCCCTTCCAACAAACCTAAAGTGGCCCATGGGCCACCAGTTTATAAGCACAGTTGTAGCATGTGGAGGCTCTGACACTTTTAATTTAGTGAACGAAGGCGTAAAATGGCTCTTTTGATCGTAAAGGTTGCAGACCCCTGCTCTAGTGGAACAAAACAGTTTTCTGGTGCTAAGATGGCCTCCGGGTCCCGCCCTCTCCCCCGTTTAATAAATCTATCTTTTTTTAAAACATGTGGCAAATCACTCTTCTTCAGTGTATAAAGTGTATGTGGTATCTTCACAATACAAGGAGACAAAATAGAAACTTGGTAAAAGTGGCCATCCAATGTGCATCTTTATTCCTTAGATGGAGAACTTTACTAATTGTCTTTTCTATGTACCGTATATGGATGTAACTGTACTGTGCCCTGAGACAACTTTTTGTGAATTGGCACTATTAATAAAGTGAATTGAATTTATTAACACCACAAGTGTTAATGTCTAAATAACAGTCTTTCTATATCTGTAAACTTTAGAGATTTGGATAATCCTTTTCATCCTGTTTAAATCTATTGTGCTTTTCAACAGATTCTTAAATGGCTTTAAGAATCTGTTGGACTCCTGGCAAGAACCAATGCAGACATGTTCCTGTTTTTAGTTTTCTACATTTGCCTTATAATCTATCTGTTTTGCCACTTTTCAACATCTCTTTTTTAACTTGTTTGAAAAAAATCTGTATGCCTCTCTTATTGTCTATTGTTGCCACAGTTGTCATCATTATTTGTTGAAACCAGGTCTCTCTTGTAAACGAGTCCTTGAGGCTCAAGGGGATTAACCTGCCTAAATAAAAGTTGAATGAAAAATTTTACGTAATAAACTTTGGATTGAATTTCGGTTCGCCCAAAGCACTTTATCAAAATAAAACGTTATACCACATCTGTTTTATTTTAAGACCTCAGAAAACTGAAATTGTGTTTCATCCTTTGACAAACAACTAAAGGGTAAAAGGCAAAAGGCAAAGCCACAAAGGACAAGCGCCGCCTTGTGGCTACAGTATAACTTTTAAAGTGCATGTGTCATAATCTTTTCAAAATAAATGTGAATGCATTAAAGACCAGACAGCCCTGGTCAGTATGGACCCATGGGGGGTCGCTGAACGTGCATTGTAGGCAGTGCGTGTCAATGCTAGGGAATCCACACGGTTCAGTGTGCACCAGCCTGGGAACCAGGCAGGAACTATGAGACCAGGCTGAACATCAAGACCTCGTAAATTGAACTTTTACACCCTGATAGACCCAAAGTAGCCGAGTAAAGTTGCGTGCGGGCCCAGAAGGACTCTGTTTTATGGGGCCACTCGGTGCTGGAATATCCACACATAGAACAGACACCTAGAAAGATAAAAACATTACATATTAGAGTCTTACATGACACGAAGAAAACTCGGGGACATAGGAGGACCTCCCCGAGTAACGCCAGGGGTCTGCCCTGAGTAGCTGTTAACAGTTCCAGGGGAATGCCCCTGAGTACGTGTGGCACATTCAAAAGTATATTAATGTTTCTGTGATGGTGATATAAATCTTGTGTTCTTTCTCTATTTTTGCGTGTTCAAGGGAGACAACTGCCTTGCTGCTGGAGGAGGAACTTGGGAAACTTAAGGTTCATAATTCTGCAATATCCTAAAGTGCTTACTATTATTATCGTTCATAGTTTGCATATATTTCCTTATATTCTACAATTTGCATATTAATAAATTGAGTCAAAATGTGGTGGCCAGACAAGAGGGTCACTATGGCAGTTGGAATAAGTGGAATAAGTATGGTAATTTTGATTGTCCTCCTAGAACATTTCTGCGTAATCCCTGGGAAAAATGATTGCGAAGTTCATAGACATAAGAGAGATTATGGCCCGTACCTAGGACAAAAATCCTCAAACTAGAGTAAGAAACTATAACTTGGAGGACTTTGAAAAAACTGATTGAATATTGTGTATATATGCGTTTAGCTGCGTTATTAGGTGTGTGATTTTATTTCTTTTGGGATGGACCTCAGGAATTGAGGTCCAAAGGGGGTTTGTTATGAAATAAAATATATTTTTGTCTTCGTGTTTTTATTCTCCAAAAGAGGTTTTCAAACAGTGTTAAAATGACCAGTCTCTCTTATAAGATCTGTTCTGGTGAGGTTCTCATGGAATGCTCAGTTTGTGTCTGTCCTACAGGCTTGGGGCATGGTAATAGAGCTGGTGCCTCTTTGTCTGTCAGTTTTACGACTTTGAAGATATATAGTTGTGGGGAAATCTACTGAAAGCCTCCTTTCTTACCCTGCATGTTTGCTCAGTCAGAAAAGTATCAGAACGGTTCTGATCTATGTGTGTAATGTAGGATTTTTTAAATGTAATTTAATGTCTAGTTACACTAATTGGTCACATAATGGTCTAATAGTGTGTGCATGTTTATAAATACTCAGCATTATTGTATATGTAGTTTTAGTCATCAATGTATCAGTGCCCTTCCCCCTCTCAAACCTGTAGAGACCAGAGACAGAAGCTTCTGGCAGTTAAGGGGGGGCAACAGTCTTTAAAGCAGAAACTTCTCTTATTGGTTAAGGCAGGCAACGCCCTACAAAAGAATAAAAGCATGAGTTTTTCCTCCTCCATCAGTCAACGCAAGGAGCAGGCCACGGGGAAAAAACAGCCCATCAGGTCGTATGCGGTGTCTCCATTGAAATGCGCATTTCAATGTGTTTTCTCTCTCTTTTTCTCTCTCTCTTACTTCTTTCTCCTTATCTCACTCTCTCATTCTCTGCCTACTCATTTGTGTTCATATATAATGGCTTTTTGAAATAGAACAAATGTATTCTGTGACTTTTAACCTTATGATTAATTAAACTGGTTTGGAACTTTAAGTGAGCGTTTGTCGTGTATTCAGCGTATCTCCTTCTTTGATCCAAAGTGAACCAAACAACGAATTTGGGGCGAGTAAGAAAGCAACACCAACACCCTGCACCGCGGACTAGACAGTCCGGGAGTAGCAAAAGGTCACAGAAGTTCCAGAAAAAAAGGCACCATACCTCTAAGCTCTGAGGAGATAGTGGATATAAGTTGGTTGTTTGAAAACTTGAATGAGACAGAGGATGACCAAACTGGTACAATGAGTGACCTTGTCTTTGATAACTCAGAGCACATGAATAACTCAGAGCACACAGTTGATGACAAAGACTGCAAATAAATTGCTGATAGTCTACAACATCATGAAGGTCATGATGCTGACAGCCAACAAGATGCTGACAGTGAACATGAGTACACAGCCAGAGTCACACGTGAACAGAAACGTGGGCCAAGACCTGTGATGTTTCTGTGTAAATTTATACAAAGGGGGGTGGCTAAGAAAGCTTACCTGCCTATCACACTGGAAGGTGTCCTTGAGCGTGAAACCTTGGTTCAAGGGCATCTGAGTCAAGAAAATGACAGTCGACCAAACGCTGACAGTCACTTGCACATCATTGTTACAGATTTCGAGGACCCCTCATCAGACAAAAATGGGGCAAACTCACATTACCTACCACAGGTAGAAAAAGGTGTTGAGATCCAAGGATCCCACACCGAAGATGCTGTACTGTCCCCTAGGACAGGTAAATCGGCTATCGGCCAAGCTTTCGATGAAACCTTGGTTCAGGGACATTTGTGTCTAGAACTAATCAGAAATGACATAGTTTTTACAGACTCAAAGAGCCCCTCTTCAGTCAAGAAGTAGGAAGACACACACAACGACAGTGACCCGTCGCAGTCTGTACAATCAGACACACCTGCGACTGCGCCAACATTTGTGACACACCTGAATTACACAGAAAGGGGTAAACGTAGGAAGATATGTTGGCCGAAACCTAAAAGGTTCCTATGAACTGTCTTCTCTCGGCTGCGCGAACAGCTTAAACTAAACGGTGGCATCCTAACTTGTGCCCATGGGGATGTCCTCACCTGTGTTCGTGGTCCCCCATGACCAAAGGGGGGTGATGTTAGGTCATGCCAAAGACAGAGATGTGAATGTACACCTCAGAAACACTTTTGCTTTCGCCCAGAAAAACCTGGAAAGATCCGCTGAAGGACGTAAGGCGTACTATGACCAGAAGGCCTCTCACAATGAACTCCAAGTGGGAGACAGAGTCTGGTACTATACGTTCGCCCCAGCAACCGGGAAAGGAGGGTCCGAGACCGGAACTCTCGCCCGCAAACTAATGCCCAGGTGGACTGGACCTCATCTGATAACAGACAAAGTGTCCTCAGTCGTCTACGAAATCAAAATCAGCAAAGGCCGCAAAGAGCCAATTGCTAAATGGGTACATCGAAATCAGATCAAACCTTACAAGGCGTTCAATGACTCCACAAAAGACAAAGATCTCACAAACTCACCGACTTCATGGGATAATAAGGTCGTCCAAACACAAGTTAGTAAATAAACTAATCAGGTTTAAACTACCGTATTTTCCACCCTATAAGTCGCATTGTCCAACTTGAACTTAGAAACGCTAAGTCTAATACCCACAACAAAAAACTAACCTTAACAACCGTTTAAATCCACGAGATTTAATTTGACCTCGGTCATAAAGTTGAGACCTGTTTTTCTTGTGTGTTGCATTTTGGAATCTGACGACAAGAGTGTGTCGAAGCAGTGAAACGTTGTTTCCTTGTTGTTTAGTCATTACTGTTGTCATTATTTGAGATATTGTTTTGGTTCTGAACACTCCCAGCCAAAAAAGGTTTTGTATTAACATTGGTTAATGCATAATATGGATTTAACTATGCCAACATGTAGTTCGTTTTGTTAAGTCTAAATCTCAAAAGAGTCAATGCAGTTTAAAGCTACTCAAGGTACCATAAACTACACTGGTCTCACAATTTCTAAATTAAACCGATTTGATCGTTTCTATTCTAGATTATCTATTCATTTTGATGAGTCTCGCCATAGACTTCAACATTTATTAGGAATACCAAATCCTACGTAGTTCGTCTAAAATACAACAGACATTTAGGCCAAAATATATTTCATTTTTCTATTTTAGTTTAACCTAAACTAAGTAATGAATGGAGGAATAGTTTGGAAGAAGAGGCCTTCGTTACAGAAGCCCTCCAAAATTTTATAGGTATAGAGTCAGAGTCAGAGTCAGAGAGAGTCAGAGAGTCTTTATTGTCATTTGCACAGCATGTGGTACATGTGATGAAAACGAGATTATGTACACGGGGTCCCAGTTACATCCAACAACAAATGCAAGAGAAAAACAGTAATAACATCTAGAACTAACTAAGAAAAACATCAACTAGTAATACACTAAGCTTAATATAGTGGGAATAAACAGCAGCACGAACATGAGTTTGTATGAGCAGATGATCACAGATGAACACAGATGAACACAGCGACAAGAAAACAGATCAGCATCAGTATGATGTGATATTTTGCAGTGTTTATATATATATATTTTTTTTTATTCATGAGTCTAACAGCCTCAGGGTAGAAGCTGTTCCTCAGTCTAGTGGTTCTACACTTGATGCTCCTCAATGCTCAATAGATCCCTATATCTAAGTTACAGAATTGATCCACCCCTTAATTGGTAATTGTAGATTATCTAAATCATGATAGCTTACACACCAGGTGCATATAGGTAGGGCCTAAGTTAAAATCCCAATCATAAGCCCACCTAAAAACCACATAATTGCATGACACATAGAACCAGAGTGGCACTGACTGGAAGCCAACCAGCCAACAACCTTCGATGTGGGGACCTGCAGCTCCAACGCTTGGTCTTCAACCTTCATCCAAGGGTCGCCTCCTCTGCGTCAATCGAGGGATCCCCTCTACATGCTGATTATAAAAACAATTGTTGCTGATCAATCAACAAAACTAATCGTTGTGGAATTACCGCTGTGGATTATAAGACTTTGTTTTCCAAAGGATTAAAAGCTTAGCGCAATAGGATTACCTACGAACAGTATGGAAGTTCCAAAACCTAATGGGATTACCTACGAACAGTATAGAATTTCCAAAACTTTATGGGATTATAAGTTTTGATTTTTCTTCTTCCACTTGCTGGATTACTTCAAGATCAGAGACAGTTCAAGGTATCCTTTTGGGTTGGACCTCATCCCCAAGGACTGGCGATGACTTCCAAAAGGGGGGAGATGTCGTGGACCTACCCAGGGTCAAACTGAAGTCTTTCTGAACTGTTCCAGAAATGACCTTTACTGACCTTTCAATAACCAGACATTTAACACAATTTATTTTATTCGTTTAAATCAAAGGACAGATTCACTCAAAAAGAGACTATTTCTATCTTTGAGTTTGTTCTAATACAAATATAATCAGAGCATCACCTGTGTTTATTCATGAGCAATGTTATAATTTACAATATATCATGATCACATATGTTATATGCTGTGTTATTTCTTTAAATGTGAAACATTACTGTGTCACTTCTACAAATGAAGGTGTCTAACGATTTCAGAGTTCAGATAATATGTCAAACTGACTTGCTCAGAAGTTGTTTTGGTTGAGTTCAGCTAAATCTCGAACTAAGCGTCGAAATGTCTCTTCACTTTCAGACACTTTCCCAAAACATTCCTCTGTTTATCTAAGCAGACTTGCTGTCAACCTTGAGTCTTCACTTCACGTTTTCCCACTCCTCTTGGTCCACGGACCAATGAGGAAACGGTTTTCTGGTCTTAACACTTCTAGAAAAAACTTTTGCTTCCGTGAACGCTGCAGAGTTTGAATGGACAGAGACCTGAAAGCTCTCTGCCTTGGCAGCTGATTAAATTTGGTCAAAAGCCAAAGACTGACTTATCAGCTGGAACTTCATGGATGACTCCATGAAGTTCACAGAGCAAAAGCTCTCTATGACTTTCTTGAGGAAAGCTTTATTTTGAAACTAACCCAGAAGCTGCCACTGTCTTGACGAAGAAGGCAGGCGTCACGAGACGTGAATCCATGAACACACCGAGGTACACCGGACTTCATAGGCCCAGAACCTGTGGGGCTCAGACTGCTTCTGCAACTACCAACCGAGACTGAACGTCAAACAGGTACAGAGTTACAGATGTTTCTTGGATCGTGCTGTGAAGTTGAGCTGGTTCTTGTACGGAGGAGTGTCATTTCTGGTTAAACTCAAAATAGATAACTCCTTAAACTTCCCTTTCTTCCTCATTCTTCAACCTCTCCCTCTCTCAAATTCTAAGCTGGTAACTACATTTTAAGCTAAGAGCCACAGACTAAGTATATTGACAACCTGTATTTATGTCTGTTGTTGTAATTTAAATGTGCTGACGTGTTAAATTGCAAGAAAGTGAAAATCAGTCAATCAAGTGTAATGTTGTTAATTTTAGTTGATTTATTTTAAATAAATGGTAGTGTCTCCTGGCATACCAACTAAAATCAACGTCTCTGTCACTTAATGGCTTTATGGTTTATTTATCCATCATAAAGATCACAGAAATATTGGGTAAGAGCTGCCTGGTTTGCTACACTTGCAGTGGAGATGAAGATGGTCCATTCAGAAAAGCAGAGCTGCATCAAACTTTAATGTGGAACTGCAGAAGAAAACTAAATGCTTTGGGTAAACTGAAAAAGAAAAGAATCCGTGAAATACTATTCAACAGGGACGTGCAGAGCCCACTAAAGGGGCAGGTGCTCAAAAAAAAAGGGGGCACATCTAACCGCATTTTAGGACAGAATTTTAACAAAGTCACATAGCTTTCAGAGTTAAATAAACAATGATAAATTACAAAATTGTGAGATATACTATCAAAGCTTAGGAAAACCTCTACATAGAACATACAACTATCCATATGTAAAATATTTTATTAGTAATTTCTTTCTGCAGGTCTACTTTGTTATAGGAAAGTATTGCAATATTCAAACCTGCGATTTAGCAAGATATGTAAATCAGAGCTACACCACCAGATATATTTTGTCTTTACAGAATTACACTATAAAAAATATAAACAAGGGCACAATGCAACTTTTTAGTGTACTGTAATCTATGAAAGAAAGAGCTGCCTGGTTTGCTACACTTGCAGTGGAGATGAAGATGGTCCATTCAGAAAAGCAGAGCTGCATCAAACTTTAATGTGGAACTGCAGAAGAAAACTAAACAAAAGCAAAAATTGAATTGTTAATGCATATCACCATGAGAAAAGCCTACTGAGACTAACTGACCACCAAAATTTAGACCTATATCTCTGTTTGTGTCTTAGTGTATTTGTAAGTACCTATATACATTTTCTTCAATCTTTCCTCTTCTTTTTTTCTTGTCAGTTTCTCTTTTTTCCTCATTGTCTCATCTTCTCTGTGTTGAGTGGAGGCCAATGTCTCTTATTTATTTCGGTCTCTTGCCTTTCTTTTTTCCCCCAAACTGAATCTAAGATCCAAAATCTTCTTTTCCATCATGGTGAACTGTTTAAAAACAAACTTCCAACTTTTAAGCATTTTTGCCATTTTTGTTCTCTTCTTATTTATTTATTTTTATTCATTTTATTTTATTTATTCATTTCAGATTTAAAACACATAGACAATTTACAAACACATGAAAGAAAAAAACAAGATATAAAATGAAAGGTAGTAGAAGAAGAAAAAAATCTTGTCATATCTGCCCCTTCTTAAAACAACTGTGCAGCAGCAGTTTTCTGTTGGTCATGTCTCGAAAAATGTCAATGACCTCAGTGAGGTCATTGACATTTTTTGCAATTATGTTGCTAATTATTTGCAAAACAAACTTATTTGCGCATGCCAGAAATCTTTGCTTGCTATTCTAAGTTTTGTTTGTCATTCAAAGTTTTGCTTGCGATTCTCACATGACGTCGTGGGCAGAGCCTAAAATCGCAACAAAAGATTTCTGATGTGTGCAAATAAAAGTTTATGTTTTGCAAATAACTTTTTAAGTTCACGAGAGAAAAATTAGCTATTTAATTTAAAAAAATGTTTTTTAAACAAAAGTTTTTGCTTTAAAAAAAATGAAATCATTACAATTCCAAAAGTTTTGATTACAATTTTATTTTACATAACTGAGGTTAGTTTTTTTTCCGTTGACTAATTGTGAAACAAATTTAACTCCATACTCTGCGAACCAGACCCTAAACTTACTTAAAGTCTGGATAGGTTTTTCCCCTTCATTTGTACGCTTTTATTGGACAGGAGCAACTTGATTGGTTATTACATTTATCTATTATGGTAGTTCAGGGTGAGTTATTTTTAATTCTAAATGAATATTCTTGTTGGACTTTTATTTAAGTGCTATTTTCCTTCAAGATACATTTACCTAATGCTAGAATTAATGCAATGTACATTATGCAGCAAAGGAAGTTAGAAGATCGGACATATATCCATTATGGAGAGATGATAGGTTTTGGATGGGCGATGTGCTCCCTATTGCATAAGCCAGGGGTGTCAAAGTCAAATACATGGAGGGCCAAAAAAACTAATTTGCTACAAGCCAATGGCCGGACTGGTTCAATGTTTATTTTAAGGGGGTGATATAAGATTTTTTTTCTTCTTCTTTTTGCACTCTTTTCATTCAATGTTTTCTTTTTTATTAATTTGTTTTATTTTGTCTCTTTTAAATGAATGAATAAATGGATTAAATAAAATATTAAATAGCTTTACATCTGTTAAGTTCTTGGCATAAACCAACACAGACAGACATGTTCCTGCTTTTAGTATTGTACATTGTTTTATAATGTAGCTGTTTATGTTTCATTTTTTTAACACAGTTTTCTTGTGATTTTTAATTAATATGCTTTTTTATGATTGTTTACTGTTGGCTGCAAGTATCAAGCTGCAAAATCCTTCATTTTCTACAGCTGATAGCTGTTGGTCATTAATTATGATGAAGTTTAGCAACTTCTCGGTGAACATTTGAGCTCCGTGGCTTCAGCGGTGTGTTTTTCTTTTTCAATCCGGGGCGGGGGCTCTGATTTTGGTCAGCCGCTCTCCGCCTGTCCGTCCTACGAGACGGTCAGACAGCGGGTCGGACTGGACGCAGCTGGCCGCGGTCGGTCTCCCTGTTTCGGTTCAGCGAGAGTGGCGTCCCGCTGAAGCCCCGGAGCTCGAATGTCCAACATAAAACCAACTTGACCGCAGTTTAATGTGGCGCTATGGCTATGCAGACATTGCACATTGCTGTCTTGTGGTGTTTAGTGTAAAATACTTCCACACAGCGGACATGTTACGATGAAAAGTTGGCTAGCTGTTAGCTAAAGTGCTACTCACTCAGTCCACACACTGTAGCTGGCTGCAAACTGAAAGGGATTTGCTGAATAGTAGTAGTAGGGGTGGGGCCATGCCCCCCGAACGGCAATGCCCCCAAGGGGACCAGCTCCCCCACTGACCCTAATGTGAATGTGAGGCAGGTCTTATTACTCTGGGTTCATGAGACACGACTCCGGATCGAATTGGCCCCACCCCTACTACCACTGTTGCATTGTGGGGAATGTAGTGTTGGTACGTGACCGGAGGGCTTATTATGTTGTTTTTCTTGCAAAATACAAAATTAATAATAATAAAATAAAATAAATAATTTTAGTATGTTATTATGTGTCAGAGGAGGGCTTAGGAATAGGAAATTAAAAAAAAAAAAAAAAAAAATTTTTGCCCAAAAGGGCACTTGGGGGCAAGGAGCAAAAGGGGCAGGTGCTCAAGCCCCCATAGCCCCCCCCCCTCTGCACGTCCCTGCATCACCACATCTGAAGGTTCCAGAAACACCATCCACTCCTTTCAGAACCAGGTCTGGGAGAGCGGTGGTAAAACCAACCAGATTAGACTTGTAAATTTTGCAGAGTGTGCAGGACTCAAAGTAAAAAAAAAAGAAAGTGTTTGTTACTTTAAATGAATATGCTGTGTTCATTATTGTTTTTTTTGCACTGTTTAAATGTAAATGTGCAAGCCTCAGAGTTTAGAGTTAGTACAGACTGCACAGACTTTATTTTCTGATATTCTATTGAAAATTTAGTGTTCTAAGCAAAGAGTAATTGATGTGTGTCTGTTGTGTGTGTGAGCATGGTTTGAGGTAAAGATAGGAGCAGACCTTCCAGCCACAGGGGCAGAATAATCCCCTAAGGTTCTGCAGGATCAATGGCAGTCTACCCATTGATTCTAGAAAGGGGAGCCGTGGTGTAACTGTATATTTAATACAGGGACGCACGAGGTGACGTCATCAGACAGGGACATGAACGTGTTAGGTTTCGTTTCATGGTGTTGAAGAATAAAGCCACGTTAAGCTAGCAGCCGGACTCACGTGTATAATTTAATAACACGACAAGTGGCGCAGTCGACCACCCCGCACCACCTGCGGTGGTGCGCATTAGGTTTAGTTTTAGAGAAAATTATGTTTATAGTTTTTTTTTATAGGTTTAGAGATTCATATTTTTTGCTTTTTGTTTGTGAAACAAGGTCAGTGGAAGCTGGTTCTGGTTCGGTCGATTGGACCCAGTGTTACACTATATTCTGTGACCTGCAACAGTGCATGCAACACCGCCCCCTATGCTCACACTTTATGGTGGTCACAGAATTTGGTGTAACACCGGTTTGCAACGCGCTCCAAACAGGAAGTTGATTCATTTTCTGTTCTGTAACTGCCAAGTTATGACGTCACTACGAATACTCGATGTGAAATTTAAAAAAACTCGATAGATGTCCTAGAAATTGATGTGTCGATTACTCGAGTAGTCTGTTAAAGCCCTAGTAAAGACTTGAACTTCTGGTGTTTTTTTTCCTCCTCACCTTTTATAGATCAAACAAAGTAACTAATGTGCATATCTCGTAATGCACAACTTTTATTTATTTATTCCTCTCTCTCTCTCTCTCTTTCTCTCTCACTCTCTCTTTCTCTCTCACTCTCTCTCTCTCTCTCTAACCAAATTTTTATCTATGGTCCACGGTACAGTGCAAAGAAAAAACAAGTTCACACTCTCTTAAATTTCATTTCTGGTACTGCAAAATTTGCAATATGGATATCAAGAAAGAACCAAATCAATCAGCAACAAACAGATGATGCTCATGTTTTATTTGAAAGACTGGTAGTTGCTCGAGTCCGTGTGGAATTTGAGTATTAAAAAACATGGATGTCTTTGTTAATAAGTGGGGTATTAACAATGTTTTGTGTTCACTGGATGACTCATCTTTAGTATTTACTTTTTGATTTTTTTAACTTTTACCATGTTTTATTTGTATTGACTGTTGGAGTGTGAAATAAAATATTTTTAAAACTCAAACTCTCTCTCTCTCCCTCTCTCTCTCTCTTCCCCCATTTGTTCCTTCATATACCTTAAAAAAGACTGCAGATGTTTAGATATTTCAGTTTGGCTATTGTAACTCTGCACTG
>JBBPBX010010327.1:15480-40078 GCA_038048925.1 Garcialebias charrua
ATTTTTTTTTTTTTTTTTAATTCACGATTAATCTCAAATATTTTTGCGATTAATCACAATTAATTTCATTACAACACATAAAAGTAAATTATGACTCAAAGATGTATAGAACATTTTTACGGTGCTGTTATCTATTTAAAACAATGTTCAATACATTAAAAAACACGCTTTAACAGCAGTGTCCCCCAAGCCAATAATTTCAAGTAAGATAAACTTGAAAAACAATATATCAAATATTAAACCTAAGATATTTGCCAGGGCAATAATGTTTTTAGTTTATTTTAGAGAAGAAAAAGTTTTTAGGTAGGATCTTCATCAGAGCTCTCCATGACCTGAGAGAGATGGCAAAAAGCAGGCAGGACAGCAGAGCATTAGTTGCGGTTCTAAGGACGTCACACAACCAAGAGTTGTAGGAGTCCCACTGTCTGCAGCCCTCACCAAGATGGCCGCCAATTGACACTAGCTGACGGTCATCCATCTAATGAGGAACACCTTTACTTAGGGCTGCAGTCCAGTGAGATCCAACGCTGGAGCATTGTGCCTCAATCAGTATTTATGCCTTCAGCCAGAAAGTATTTATCTGATAGAATGCTTACCTTGTGATCTTGTGCCCGCAGTTTGTGTTGCCCGCAGTTTGTGTTGTGTCACAGTTTCCTGTGAATCCTTGGATCCTGTTCCCCGTCTGCCAGTCTTGCCTTGTTGCCACTCTCCTGCCAGAGTCTGTCGGTCTTGCCTGTCATTGGTCTGGATTTTTCCCATCTACTCTGGAGTCCTGAAGTCCTTTCAGAACCTCAACCCAACATCCCCCTGTAAGAGAACAAACAGAGCATCAGTTTTGATTCACCTATCCCACCAGAAGGATCCTGACACTGTTCTCTCTTTCAGGCACTCCAGAGACCCCAAGTGTACCGTTTCACCTTGTACATAATAAACACAGTTATTATTGTCACTCTGAGTTTTGCTTCTGTTCTGGTCTCGTACCACTCTGGGTTCAGTCGGTGATTACAGAAATGCTCCAGCCATAACCGACCCAGATTGAGACCAGGAACGAGCAAACTCCATCCTATTTCCAGATGGAGCATGTAACCCTGCTCGAGGAGATGCTTCAACGAGTCATAACTCAACAAGACGCTGCACAGGAGAATATAAAATAACTTGGAGGTATGTTTTTTCTTTTTTTTTTTCATTTATAGATGGCCTCCCTTCTCACCTTACAGCCATCCTCTCCCACCGATATGATTTTTTTATAGAGAGAAAGAAAAGATAGAAAGTAAGACAACAAAACAACAATTATCCACAAAAAGAGCATAAGGCAAACACACCCAACCTCTGTCCACAATCTTGCAAAGCACATGACAGAACACAGAAACGAAACATACATGCATAAAGACTAATAATATTCATGACCTTGCAGTAGATTTCCATAAATAAACATACCTATACCTACAAATATATATACAGTATACATACATATGCATTCACATCACATATCCATCTACATATCTGCATATGATATCTATATATACATCCCTGCATCCATTTGTGTGTGGTTGTGAGTGTAACTGAACACCAAGCGGTGCCAATTATATTTAAGGGATATAATACTTGTCAGCTTGCTGACCAGCACAATATTCCAGAAGAAGTTGGAGCAGACTTGATCTGACCCAAATTCATTCACAAGTTCACCCTTTTTCCGGAATAAATTGCTTCAAAGTGACTAGACAAATGTAATTTCACGAGAGACATCAACTTATGTTGATCCACCAAAAGATAGACCTTTTATTGAGACAATCATAAAAGTACATTAAACATTGTATCGAGATTAGTTCTGATTTAATAACTACTGTAGACAAGGATTCAAATTAAACAAACAGACAGTTAGAGTCTAACTCCTGTTCGCACATTTACTTAACAGATTAATGGCTTATGAAAAATAAGAATAAGGAGGAAGAAATAGCATGAAATGAAAGCTAAGTTCAACGGAAGTTAATTATTTTGAAATGACAGGGTGACACTTTTCCCCACACGTTACAGCTGGGCTCCCGCACGCTCAGCCCACATCCACGACTCGTTACCTGTTGACGCTTCGTCTCTGTAGATAAGAGTTGAGAAGTATCTGGACATACACAATGGATTGTTTTGTCCAACAGCCGTCCAGTTGAAACTTTAGCGTGTGTGTGCTGATTCCACGATACGAGGAAACTCGCCTCTCTCGGCAGAAAACAAGGTCAACGTCCTGGCTGAGTTACAAAATAAAACTTTCAGAAAATAAATTCTTTCAGAAATGAGTGAGTGAGTCACAGCAAGGCTTTACTATAACTCTGCTGAGAAACGTAGGTCTATTTGACACAATGACCACCACATTTCCAGCTTTTTCCAGAGGAGAAAACCAGTTGTTGAGTTAGTGGTCCCTCTTTGCACTAAAGTCCAAATGGGAAGTAAGACTTTATATGGAGGGCGGAGTCTGCCCACCTCCTGAATGGCTACTGGCTGGTTTAACAAAATAAACAAATGAGTTTCAGCTCCCACAGTCAGAAGATCTCTGAAGGACAGTAGGAAAACTTGTTTATAGAATCGGCCAGATGGCCGCTTGTTAGCACAGAGAATATTATGGCTACTTCGCAGACAACACAAAAGAAGTTGTAAGTTAAAAGTTTACCCTGAACTGTGCCATAATATTAAAGCATGCTTGTTCTGCAGAAAGAAACCAGCATGAGATCAACTCATGTTAATAACAGATCATCATTAAATGACAAAAGTATAGTGTTGATCAAGTCTGAATTAACACACATTAAAAGAAAGTTCTTTCTGATTGATTGGTGTCCATTAATTCAAAATAATTGTAACAAAATCGTGTCCACTTGTCTTCTTCAGAGCTCAAGAAAAGTGTAACACTCAGAGTTTTAGAGAGATGTGAAAAGGTGTACTTGAAGGTCAAGCATGAGGACCTGTATCACTACAGTCCCCCTTTTTAGAAGTCATCGCTTGTCCTTGGAGATGAGTTCCAACACGAAAGGATACCACCGAATGTCTCTGACCTCTATGTAATCTAGCAAGTGGGAAAAAAAATCAAAATTATACTCCCATAATGTTTTTGGAAATTCCATACTGTTCGTAAGTAATCCCATTACGGTAAGCTTTCAATCCTTTGGAAAACATAGTCTGTTAACCCATGGAAAACTGAGTCTGTGAACCTTGGAAACAAAGTCTTATAATCCACAGCGGTAATTCCACAACGATTGGGGTTATTGATTTCATCAGCAAGAATGGATTTTAATCAGCATGTAGAGGGGATCCCTCGATTGACGCAGAGGAGGCGGCCCTTGGATGAAGGTTGAAGACCAACGTTGGAGTAGCAGGTCCCCAAATCGAAGGGCGGGCTGGATGGCTTCCAGTCGGTGTCACCCTGGTTCAATGTGTCATGCAGGTGTGATTATGACTGGGATTTTACATTAGGCCCTACCTATATGCACCTGGTATGTAAGCTATCATGGATTAGATCAGCTACAATTACCAATTAAGGGGTGGATCAATACTGTAAAAATCAGATATAGGGATCTATACCTATAGAGTTTTTGGAGGGCTTCTGTAACGAAGGCCTCTTCTTTCAAACTATTCCTCCATTCATTACTTAGTTTAGGTTAAACTAAAATAGAAAAATGTAATGTAGTTTGGTCTAAATGTCTGTTGGCCTTTTAGACGAACGACGCAAGATTTGGTATTCCCTATAAATTTTGAAGTCTATGGCGAGACTCATCAAAATGAATAGATCTAGAATAGAAACGATCGAATTGGTCCTACCTAAATGATTGGGAGATCAGTGTAGATTATAGTACTTTAAGTAGTATTAATCTACAATGACTCTTCAAAGATTGAGATTTTTAACAAAATGAACAACAAGTTGGCATAGTTAAATCCATTAAAGTCTTTAACTTATCACTAATCAAAACCTCTTTTGGCTGGGAGTGTTCAGAAAACAATCACAACTTCAATAACAACAAAAGTAGCTATTAAGCAACTAGAAAACAACGTTACACTACAACAAACTCACTCTGGTCGTCAGATTCCAACGTGTCACACACAAGGAAAACATTTCTTAGATTTATAACCGATGTCAATTAAATCCTGCAGATTTAAACAGTTGTTAAGGTTGGTTTTTGTTGTGGGTTTTTAGGCTTAGCGTTTCTAAGTTCTAGTTGGAACGGTTTCTTTTCGCAACTAATGTAGTTTAAACTGTTTAGTTTGTTTACTATCTTGTGCTTGGACGACCTTATTTTCCCATGAAGTCTGTGAGTTTGCGAGATCTTTGTCGTTTGTGGGGTTATTGAAATCTTTGTCCTTGACATGGGCATGACCTAACAACACCCGCCTGTGGTCATGGGGGACCACGCACACAGGTGTGGACGTCCGTCCATGGGCAAAAGTTAGGATGCCTTTGATCAGTTTCAGCTGCGTGCGCAGATGATAGAGTACTCTGAGGTCTGGATCAGAATCCAGCTCGTCTTTGAACGGAGTATTAATGTCAGGGTTAGTCAGGTACAGCATCATGGCCTTGATAGCAGGGTCCAACTTCTGCAGTTGGATGATGTCTGTGTCATTCAGTGCAGGTCGCACAGAGACTGCGTTGTCGGCAGGTCTGGCTGCGGCCTGTGCACGTGTGACTGCCATAACCTCAACAGTAGGTTGTATTGGCAGAGTCTTGATTAACCAGGAGGGGTCAAAGGACCATAGCTGACCTCCGTCGGCTCCTTCCTTGGCTAAAGAATCTGCAATGTCATTGTAGTACTTGTCATCGCCTGGGACTCTTGAATGTCCTGGAACCTTTTTCCAGTAGATCTGTATGTCGTGTGACGTCACCAAGTGATCACACGCCATGAAAATCTCTTTGTGTTTGACCGCCTTCCTGTCGCTTGTGAGAAAACCGTTCTGTTTCCACACAGCGAGATGACAGGCGAAACTCAACCGAGCATAGTTAGAGTCAGTACAGATGACTAGTGTCTTGATGGAACGTTCTACAACCAACTGGAGAGCTATTAGGATACCTGCAATCAGGGCCGGCCCAAGCCTCAATGGGGCCCTAAGCGAAATTTGTTTGGGGCCCTCTATTTCTGCTAATAATGTGGATTACTGCAATAAACAGTCAAATCAGATCATTCACCCACCAAACATAAACTTGTTGCAACTCTGACAGCCTTGTTTACATTATCCTATATGTATCATCCAGTGCAGGGGCATCAAACTCATTTTTATTCTGGGCCCCATCAAGATCATGAATGTCCTCAAAAGGCAGGACACAGCAGAATGTATTGATAAAGCGACCTATTAACAAACTGGTAAAATATAACTTTCTCTGCATTCAATGACTACTTCTAAAAAATTAAATATTTTATTGTTTGAGTAATTCGGCATTATAATCACAAAAACTGATTTGATTTGACAAATAAAGTAATACTGAATCACACAACTGTTATCTTGAAGTTCTGTCTCTGTGGAGTCACAGAAATGGTTATGGCAGGCTGGATTTGGCCCACGGACCTTGAGTTTAACACATGTGATCTTGTGGTAGTAACAAAAGAAAGAAGAAGAAAAAAACCACCAGTATGCAATGTATTTTACAGCAAAAGTTTATCTGGTTTATTATCTTTGGTTTTAAAGAACTGAAACAGTAATGTTCAGAAGTAATTTTTTGTATAAGATGAACAACAAACAACAGATAAAATAACTTAGATGCATAAAAATAAATTAAATTGTGCAAAAACAGACAAAATAAAATAAAATAACAAATATCAAGGAAATCCTTAAGATAAGATAGAACTTTATTGATCCCGCAGGAAATTGTTGTGCCAGAGTACTTTAAATAATGTAAATTAACAATTATTTGAAACCACATAAAATGGCTAAAAAATCAATTTAAAGCTGAATAGTCCTTAACTATGTAAATATATGCAATAAATTGCAAAAGCTGAACTTACAATGTTAAATAGAATCATATTGAAATCATTACCAAAAAAATAAAATTCCACTTAGGGGGCCCCCTAGTGGCCCCGGGGCCCTAAGCAGCCGCTTAGTTCGCTTATGCCTTGGGCCGGCCCTGCCTGCAATCTTAGCGTACTAAGAAGTCTGAGAGCCTAAGCCGTAGCTGAAAGTGCTTTGTTGAAGGTCATGGAGGAGGACCCCTCCAACACCCGCCCTGCAGATGTTATCGTTGCAGAATGCAGATCCATCCACGTACAATGACGTCATACCTTTACAGATATTATCGTCAAAGAAGTGGTGATTCGGAACCTCCGTCACTAAGGGTCTTACCTCAGCTGGCGGGTGGGTGGCTGGCACATCTTGTGTGCATTCCTGGCAGATTGCCAAGTCAGTACCCAAATGTGACTTCTTATTTTGACCATAGCGGATGTCCAGGTCAAAACTCTGAAGCGCCATGAGCCACGTTGCAACACGTGAGTTTGTCACCACACCATCTCTGATGCGTTGGCTGTTCAGGAAAGTCACCGGCTGGTGTTGTGTTTCAACAATGATTTTCTGTCCACCAATGTAGCTGGAGAAATGTTTTACTGCCCACACTGTGGTCAGTAGAGCTTTCTCACAGTCCGAGAATTTCAACTCGGGGCCTGCCATTGTCTTACTGTCGTAGGCCACTACCCGTTTGTCTCTGTCGTGTACTTGGTACCTGTACTCATGCAATGAGCTGAAAAGCCTACTTCCAAGTGAAACTCCTTGTTATAGTCTGGGTAGACTAAACATGGGGCTGACTTGATCCTGTGTATAAGAGCGTCCATCGCCTGCTGTTGTTTGTCAGTCCAGACAAACGGAACGTCTTTCTTTAGGAGTATAGTCAGTGGTTTAGCCAGGTCTGCATAGTTCTCTATGAATTGGTTCGAGTAATTACACACGCCAAGACAACTTTGCAGTTCTTTGAGATTGGTGGGGACTTTGAGATTGTCAAGGCCTTGGGTACGAGTCAGTTGTGGTTGTACTCCGTCTGGACCTACCAGTAGGCCAACGTAGTCCACCTTGGATCTGCACCACTGGCATTTTGACAATGAAATCTAGCACCAGCAGTTGTCAGTTGATTCAGAACGTGGTCGATCTCAGCCAAATGTGATTCCAGTGTAGGCTGCCTCAAAAGGACATTGTCCACGTAAATCAGTATCCCACGCTTGTGGGCGTCTGGACATGCTTTGTTCAAAAAGATGTTGAACTCTGCAGGTGAGTTAGCGTAGCCAAATGGACACCAAAGGCGACGTCGAGGGTCGAAAAGTACCTACCATTGGTGACCTTGGGCAGTTCCTGTTGGAGCTGGGTCATAGGCCACCTGGACAAGGGAACCTGTTTGTTCAGCTTTCTGTAGTCAATAGTGAGTCTCCATTTACCATTTGGTTTTAACACTGGCCATAAAGGCGCAGAGTATGTGCTGTTACAGTATCTCAAAGTCAAAAGTCAAAGTCAACTTTATTGTCAGAACTGCAATATGTACGGGACATACACAGGACCGAAATTGCGTTTCTCTCAGTCCCTTGGTGCAACAGTAACCATCTAAACACTAAACACTAAAACATTTAATAAACATAAGCATAAAATAGTAAAAGTGTAACACTGTCCTGAGTTTTTCATAATAGTATAAAAGTATGAAAGTTTACACCAACACTGAAACACCAAACACCCCTAAAACACCAAACACCCAATGAACGGTGGCACAACTGGTAGAGCTGCTGCCTCTCAGCGAGAAGGTTGCCGGTTCAAATCCCGGTCCGGGGCCTTTCTGGGTGGAGTTTGCATGTTCTCCCCGTGCATGCGTGGGTTTCCTCCGGGTACTCCGGTTTCCTCCCACAGACCAAAAAACATGCTTGTTAGGCTGATTGGTGACTCTAAATTGACCCTAGGTGTGAGTGTGAGAGTGGATGGTTGTTTGGTGTGAGTGAGACAGGTCCCTCTTGTAAATGAGTCCCCGTGACTCAACGAGGCTAGCCTGTATAAATAAAGGTTGAATGAATGAATGAACATAAGCATAAAATGAAATAATAAAAGTGTAATACTGTCCTGAGTTTTTGCATAGTAGTATAAAAAGTATAAAAAGTATATCTATAAAATAAACTGAAGTTTCTAGCATTGACATTTGCAAAGAGTGGCACAGCAGCATATAAGTTAATGTACACAGTATATGTATGAGGTAGTTGATGTTGGTATATAGGCAAAGTGGCATATGAAGTAAGGCACATAAGGCACATTTGGCATCCTTAGATAAGGCTAGTCAGAGAATGCTGTATATGTATCTGCAGTAGTGTAGATAAAAGTAGTGTAAATGTAAACAGTAGTAATAAATGTAAAGCAGTAGTAATAAATGTAAACAGTATTAATAAATGTAAACAGTGAATGTAAACAGTAGTATGACTATAGGCAGTAATGTAATACAAACATTAGTGCAAATATGAGAAGTAGTGCAAACTGAATGAGCACATGACCGAGAGTTTAGTGAATAACCCGTTTGATGACACAGAGTCCAGTGTTAAAATCTTTGTGTTGAGTGATAATGTGTGAGAAAGTTTTTTGTGTTAAGGCAGTTCAAATGGGAGGGGAGGCAGAGCAGGCAGAGTGTTTAGCATCCTGACTGCCTGATGAACAGAGCTGTCTCTCAGTCTGCTGGTTCGAGCCTGGAGACTCCTCAGTCTCCTCCCTGATGGCAGCAGTCTAAAGCGGCTGTGTAGTGGGTGTGTGGGATCACCTGCCATGCAGTGGGCTTTCCGAGTGAGGCGTTTGCTGTGTAAGTCCTGCAGTGAGGGCAAGGAGGTGCCGACGATCTTCTCAGCTGCTTTCACGATGCGCTGGAGGCTCTTGCGGCAGGATGCAGTACATGCACCAAACCACACCGTGATGCAGCTGGTCAGGACACTTTCTATGGCACCTCTGTAGAAGGTGCACATGATGGGGGTTGAAGCTCCAGCCCTTTTCAGCTTGCGGAGAAAGTAGAGGCGCTGGTGAGCCTTCTTGGCCAGTGCTGCAGTGTTCCTGCTCCAGGACAGGTCCTTTGATGATCTGATGATACCTTTTACCAACAGGTCATCAATGATTTCTCTGATAGGTTCATGAGCTGCCAGAGGAATCTTGTATTGCCTGACGAATGTAGGAGCGTCAGGTGGGGTTGGGATGCTCACTTTGTGGAGCGTGGTCAAACCACAATCCGTTAAGTCAGTCGAGAATGATTTCTCGTATTTTAAGAGAACTTTGCGAAGCCTGTCCCTTTCTTCATCAGTTGTCAGGGCGTCGGCTTGAGCAACCACCTGTTCAATCTGTGAAGCAACCGAGGTGGGTTCTTGTTCATTGGGGAGCTCCATTGAGACCCTTTCAGTGTCGTAAAACCTGTCTACAGGTAGGGCACTATAAGTTCGAAGGCCAAGGCTTTCTCCTCTGTTGAAACCGAGCCTATTGACTGGGTCATGGCCGGACTCACTTGGGGAGAAGAGGGTTATGGCCTGTGTTGGTTTTGTGAACAAGACTCGTCCTGTGTGTCGACTTGGGAACAAGTTTTCTGGGAGGCCTCCCAGAAATGGAACGCTAAGTTCAAAATCATGGGAATCAGAAGAGATCAACCATCCTAGCCGCGTGTTTCTTGGGATCAGTACCTCGTCTGTGCCTGTGTTACACACAGCAACAGACGTGGTTCTGCAGTCGAGGTCCACCTGGCACGAGGCCTCCATGGACAGTCCTAAGTTGAGAAACATAAGAGATGGTTGAAAATAAGCCTGCTGTCGGCTAATAACCTGACCTTTCACGATGTGAATTGCCACCATCTGGTTGTTAGCCTGAGGTGGTACTGTGGTGTCATGACTGTGAGCCTTGTACAGTAACCTTATAGGTTTCGGCCAACGTATTTCTGTACGTTTACCTCTTTCAGCGTAATTCAGGCGTGTCACAACTGTCGGCGTAGTCGCAAGTGTGTCTGACTGGTCAGACTGCGACGGGTCACTGTCGTTGTGGCGTGTGTCTTCCCACTTCATGACTGAAGAGGTGCTCTTTGAGTCTGTAAGAACTATGTCATTTCTGAGTAGTTCTAGATTCAAATGCTCTTGAACCAAGGTTTCATCGAAAGCTTGGCTGATAGCCGAATTACCTGTCCCAGAGGACAGTACAGCGTCTACGGCGTGGGATCCTCGGATCTTCACACTGTCTTCTACCTGTTGTAGGAAGTGTGAGTATGCCCCCTTTATTTCTGATGAGGGATTCTCGAAATCTACAACAATGATGTCCAAGTGACTGTCAGAATCTGGTCGGCTGTCAATTTCTGGACTCAGATGCCCTTGAACCAAGGTTTCAACAAAAGCTTGGCTGATAGCTGAATTACCTGTCCCCGAGGACAGTACAGCCTCTTTGGTGTGTGTTCCTTGGATCTCCACACCGTCTTCTACCTGTGGTAGGTAGTGTTCAGTGAGTGCTGAAGGTGTCAGCTCACGGTGGAGGTTCTCTTGTTGGGCCAGAATCTGGTCCAATTGTTGAGTTTACTCTGTCTCACCTGTATTTGAAGGTTCACTTACCGGGCTTGTGCTCTTGGCTGGGGAATCCTTTGTGACCTCAGTGGTACCTGCTGTCAGACAGTGAACTTGTGGAGGCACCTCGAACGGCAATGGATTGCTCACTGTGGCCCACAATGTCTGATCACCATAATTTATAATCGCGTCGAAGCGATTAATAAAATCTTGGCCGACCAAAAATGGGAGAGAGTCAAGTTTAGACACGTATTTGCATACCGTACCAATTTGCATACCGACCTAATCGCTCAACCGACGATGCCATCTCCTCTGCCCTTCACACAGCTCTCACACATCTGGACACGAAGGACTCCTATGTTAGAATGCTGTTCATCGACTTCAGCTCGGCATTTAACACCATCATCCCCCAACAGCTCATCCTTAAACTGGACAGTCTGGGGCTGAACACCTCAATGTGTAACTGGCTGCTAGACTTCCTGACCGGGAGACCACAGACAGTGCGGGTCGGGAGTAACACATCTAGCACCATCACATTGAACACAGGGGCCCCACAAGGATGTGTGCTGAGCCCCCTTCTATTCACCCTGCTAACACACGACTGCACACCATCGTACAGCTCCAACCACTTCATCAAGTTTGCGGACGACACAACAGTGGTGGGTCTCATCAGCAACAACGATGAGACGGACTACAGGAACGAGGTGAGCCGCCTGGCCTTGTGGTGCGGACACAACAATCTCACTCTCAACGTGGAGAAGACAAAGGAGATTGTTGTGGACTTCAGGAAGAAGGATGCCCAACATGCCCCTCTGACCATCAACAGCACCGCAGTGGAGAGAGTAGACAGCACCAAGTTCCTGGGAGTGCACGTCTCAAAGGACCTGTCCTGGAGCAGGAACACTGCAGCACTGGCAAAGAAGGCTCACCAGCGTCTCTACTTTCTCCGCAAGCTGAAAAGGGCTGGAGCTTCAACCCCCATCATGAGCACCTTCTACAGAGGTGCCATAGAAAGTGTCCTGACCAGCTGCATCACTGTGTGGTTTGGTGCATGTACTGCATCCTGCCGCAAGAGCCTCCAGCGCATTGTGAGAGCAGCTGAGAAGATCGTGGGCACCTCCTTGCCCTCACTGCAGGACTTACACAGCAAACGCCTCACTCGGAAAGCCCACTGCATGGCAGGTGATCCCACACACCCACTACACAGCTGCTTCAGACTGCTGCCATCAGGGAGGAGACTGAGGAGTCTCCAGGCTCGAACCAGCAGACTGAGAGACAGCTCTGTTCATCAGGCAGTCAGGATGCTAAACACTCTGCCTGCTCTGCCCCCCCTCCCATTTGAACTGCCTTAACACTAAAACTTTCTCACACATTACCACACAACACAAAGATTTTAACACTGGACTCTGTGTCATCAAACGGGTTATTCACTAAACTCTCGGTCATGTGCTCATACAGTTTGCACTACTTCTCATACTTGCACTAATGTTTGTATTACATCACTGCCTATAGTCATAATACTGTTTACATTCTCTGTTTACATTTATTAATACTGTTTACTTTTATTACTACTGCTTACATTTAATTACTACTGTTTACATTTACACTACTCTAATATCTACACCACTGCTGATACATATACAGTGTGCTCTGACCGGTCTTATTTAGGGATGCCCAATGTGCCTTACTGCATATGCCACTTTTTGCCTCTATAACAACATCAACTACTACCTCATACATATACTGTGTACATTAACTCATACGCTGCTTTGCCACTTTGCAAATGTCAATGCTAGAAACCTTTAGTTTATTTTAGTTATACTTTTTATACTCTTTTTTTATACTAGTATGCAAAAACTCAGGACAGTATTATGTTCATTAAATGTTTAATGTTTTAGTTTTAGTTTTAGAGTTGGTGTAAATTTTCATACTCTTATACCACTATGCAAAAACTCAGGACAGTGTTAGTTTTACTATTTTATGCTTATGTCTATTATTATATGTTTCAGTGTTTCAATGTTTAGATGTTTACTGTTGCACCGAGGGACTGAGAGAAACGCAATTTCGGTCCTGTGTATGTCCTGTACAGTACATATTGCAGATCTGACAATAAAGTTGACTTTGACTTTGACTTTGTATACCGGGTGGTATAGTGACATTTTGCCAATCTGCATATGAACCATGGCTATAGCTGCCAGGGATGTACCCGTCTCTGCGAGGCCTCGCAGTTCAATAGCACATTTCCCAAATGGTATTTGCCTGTTAACACCGTTAACGGCTGTCTTTAGCTCCTCAAACAGTTTGGCTGATATCAGAGATACATCTGAACTGCAATCCAGGAGCGCTTCTCGCGCGAGGACCCCTTCCAATGTGATTGGCAGGTAAGCTTTCTTAGCCATCCCCCTTTTGATAAGGTTACACAGAAACAGTTTAGGTCTTTTCACACGTTTGTGTTCACGTGTACCTCCGTCTGTGTAATCTTCATCGCTGTCAGCATCTTGTTGGTTGTCAGCATCATGACCTTCAGGATGTTGATTATCAGCAATTTGTTTGCTGTCAAAATCAGCATCTTTGGCAATGTTGACGTTGTCGTTGTCAACAATGTGCTCTGAGTCTTTGTAAAAGACAGTGCTGCACATCGCTTTACCAGGTTAGACAATGTTGTTTGTATTATCATCACCGATAATGCCACACATTGTATCAGCTTGGTCAACCACTGTAACATTCAAATCATCTACAAACGACTTACTTCCTCAGTCTCTTCCAAGCACGGAGGCGTCAATCCGTTAGTCTGGAGCTTGTGTGACTCTTTGCATGTCTCGAACAGTTTTGCTCGAGGTGCAAGGGCAGGAGGACCGTGTCTCGGGGGGTTCCTGTAAGGACCGACCATTGTACAATGGGTCACGGCGCCCATACATCAACTTCTTTCGAAGTTCACCCACTGTCAGACCTAGGTCAAAACCTTTTTGGTTCAATCTGAACCATCTTGGTTCACCTAGAGAGCGAACACCTACCTTTTGTGGTTCTTTGCTCGTCTCAGTTTTGTCAATCTGAGGTGCATGAGGAGTAGAACTCCCTTTGAACCGAATTGAGTCACTGTTCCAGCTGGCAGCAATGTTCTGTTGTTTGTTGTTATGAAAATCCTGAGTACACTCGCACACAGTAGGAGAGGGAACCTCTTCTATCAGCTGCGAGTGGGATTTGACCTTTTGACCTGGGCATACCTCTGAGGGTGTACTAATTTGTGTGAACATATCAAAAACCGTAACAGCGTACTGTGCTATTTCCTCCATGGTACTTTCATTGAAATCAGCCTTGAAGCGTACACATTTGTTGTGCATAGGCAGGAGATTTGTACTAAAAAGACGTTTAAACTGATCATCTTCCTCTATGCCAGGGACAGTTATGTCACCCAAATACGCAGAGAGGAGCCTGTCGAAAAACAACAGGGGATGTTCACCTGATTGCTGAAGGACATTCCTCGCAGCTAAGTAGGCACCACGCTCTGAGACAGAATGTCTCACGGTGTGAGGTACAGGGGTAGGGCCTTGGCTCCACCTAACCCATCCTGGGACACATTCAGGTGTTGCACCGTTTTGAACTTCCATCTTTGTAATGATTTTTTGTGAAAAATCAAGCAAGATGGTTCAATTTTACAGTGTGCATATAAATCATCACCTTTAATGTAGCATTGAATAAATTAAAACCAACCAGCCTCCAGGTTTATGTGTTTCACTGTGTTCAATAAGTCTATTATCATAGGTACCATATTTTAGTAATTACCCCAATGAATTGTAAAGTCAAATACCCGTAGGTAGTGTTAACTTTATCAAGAACTTATATTCAAACAACAGTTACTAACTAACCTAAGCCTAACCTCTGTTTATTCACAAAAACGCTTATAAAAGTGATTCAGATTCAAATGCAAGGATTTACTGTAAAATCTTCCCAGGATGTTATATCAAATAAAAATCAGTGATTCTTATTAATTTGTCGACCTGTGACAAGATCAAAACAAAATTGTCTATCTTTGTGTGATTTTTGTGAAAATCAAGACAAAATATGCATCATGTCTCTTATTTTAAACTTTTCTTTTAAAATAAAGATGGAAAGCTTGTATGCACAGAATTACGATAAAAGTGTTAAGTTTTATAAAAATGCAGACATGTCTGCATTAATTCTGTGAAACTGTTCTGCTATCAATATTTGATTTTACGTGAAAATCAAATTAAAAGATGCTATGTGTTCAACATTTCTAACTGTACTCTTTTTAAAAAACAGGAAAGTTGAAATGCAGACAGAAATACATGAAAACCGTATTCTTCACAGTATCCAGCAGATGGAGGTGCAAAGCTGATATGCTTTAAGCACAGCGACTGCAATTTCTCTTTCTGACCGCTATAGAGGCGCTGTTGTCACCCGCGAACGGAGCCTTAGCTTTTAACTCACGAAAAGCACCCAACAAAACGTACTAAAAGCGACCTTACAGAAAGAGTTAGAGCCTTTACGTGATAATCGCCAGAACTGCGTTCTTATAAGCGACAACTCGATGTGACCAACACCGTTTAGAAAAGGTACTGTGATTTTTTAAACTTTTTCTTAAAAGAAAAAGAAAACAGTCGGTTCCCTTAAACCAGTTGCATCTTCCGGTGTCACGTGACCTGGTCACATGGCGTTCGGTAGTCTCACAGCAACTGACTCAATACACCCATTAAAATCTCAAAAACACGGCGATGAAACAGTCTTTCAAAGATAGTAACAGACAAACAAGTCTGAAGCTTGTGCACTCTGGTAGCTGAAGTGAAAACAGACGAGGAGTGGGCCGTCCCACCCTGCCCGCGTTACCACTTACAGCGCAACCGACTCTTACATCGAAGACAAAACATGTAGTTCTCAACCTAAGCGCTTATGGGTAATGTAGTCCTCTATAACTCACGTCCCTCTACGTCACACACGGTGACGTGCCGTTCAAACGACGCGTTCACGGACCTTTGAGGTCGGTCGGATTTTAGCGTTGAACTGACTTTTTTCCGTCCTAAAACACTCATAAATATCCTAAGACACCGCGGTCAAGCAGTCTTCGACGATATTACATGCATAGAAGCGAAACAAAACAGATAACCTGTCAGAAATGTGTGAAAAATGAAATCTGACAACCAGCAGTCTACAGAACCAACTTTTTTGAACACAACACAAAATCACAGCGCTTGCAGCCTCAGCTTCGGGAATGCTAACGTTAGCTCGACCCAAAAATTCTGGACACTTTTTCATAAAATAAACGAATAATACACCACAGAGAATTCTGTTAACGAGCCAAATCACATACAGGCCAGTATCCGGGTATACCAGAGGAAGACAGCACTTCTAACTGTTGAAAACAACGGAGTCTTCGTCGGAACCGGACAGTTTCCGGTCCAGTTCAGAAGAAGAGACGGTTAGCAGAACCCTCTCTAACAAACGTTCTAACAGAAATAGGCACCACAGATCCCCAGCAAAATGTGAAAATAGCATACAACAGTAAACCACAATGTAATAAGATGAAGAGTGGTGGATTGGGGTGACACGGCGGTCACAAAATGAAAAAATGCATGCCTCTTTGCGACACGGTATGAAACCTCTCACAAACACAGACACAAATTCATCACCAGCAACTTCAAACATACGTTTAAAGTGAAAAGAAAAATAATTCCAACGTGAAATGAACCAGACAATGCAATGATTAGCAACTCCCGGACACTCACCAACCAGAACTATCTTACCAAGTCCAAAAATACGGACAAACTATGCCAACAAACCATCACAAAAGACTACAAAAACACAATTTAACCCGTTTAGGGATGCGTACGAGCCACCATTATTAGTGTAATTAAACACTTACGGGCCACCATTATGTAACTGAACACCGAGCGGTGCCAATTATATTTAAGGGATATAATACTTGTCAGCTTGCTGACCAGCACAATATTCCAGAAGAAGTTGGAGCAGACTTGATCTGACCCAAATTCATTCGCGAGTTCATCCTTTTTCCGGATTAAATTGCTTTAAAGTGACTAGACAAATGTAATTTCACGAGAGACGTCAACTTATGTTGATCCACCAAAAGATAGACCTTTTATTGAGACAATCACAAAAGTACATTAAACATTGTATCGAGATTAGTTCTGATTTAATAACTACTGTAGACAAGGATTCAAATTAAACAAACAGACAGTTAGAGTCTAACTCCTGTTGGTACATTTACTTAACAGATTAATGGCTTATGAAAAATAAGAATAAGGAGGAAGAAATAGGATGAAATGAAAGCTAAGTTTAACGGAACTTAATTATTTTGAAATGACAGGGTGACACTTTTCCCCACAAACAAACAAAAGTACGGTTTTCTCTCCAGATAAAACAGGATCTGCTAACATTTTAGTGTGAACATTGCATTTATTTGTAATCTTTAAAAAGGCGTTTGAGTGAAAGACAAAAAAATTAAGCGTGGTTACTTACAACATGTTTCATTGAAGGTAAAACCTAAAATAAATAAAAAAGGTACTAAATGAATAAAGGACTTGTTTATAGATTACAAGAATAAAACCAGAAAGCTGTTTTAGTTAAATAACTCACCGCTAAGAAAACATTTATTTGCATACACTAAAATAAATACCATCTTATTGATTCAAACATAATCAAAACAAAAAAATGGCAGAAAAAGAAGAGGAGGATAAGGATTCTAGTCTGATGGATCTGGTCACAGATTCAGAATCAGATCCAGAGTCGGATCCTGAATCA
Organism: Garcialebias charrua; assembly: GCA_038048925.1. Lineage (NCBI taxonomy): Eukaryota > Metazoa > Chordata > Actinopteri > Cyprinodontiformes > Rivulidae > Garcialebias > Garcialebias charrua. The sequence goes on from JBBPBX010010327.1 coordinate 32,745, forward strand.
GATCCTGAATCGGATCCAGAATCGGATCCAGAGTCAGATCCAGAGCCAGTGGAACCAGATCCTCAAGGTCTGGACCAAAAGCCTGAAAAACATAAGCCAGACTGGATTGATGGGATTTTAGGGCAGCTTACAAAAATTTTCACAGATTATGGTAAAAAAGTGCCTGAAATGAATCCACTAACATTAAACTCAGAGCTGAAAACAGTGGCAAGCAGTGGCTCAAAAAAGGAAGCAAAAAAGATCAGTATGGAGCGCTTAGCAAAGCTGGCCCTGTTACTAAAGGCTAGGTTGGACCAGGAAGTCAGAGAGACTTCAGGTCTTGATCATGATCTGAAGCGTGAACAAAAAGCACGCAAGGCGGATAAGTCAGCATTCAATGTTGATTTACAACTAGCTCAAACTGAAGCTGAAAAGCTCCAGGTTGAGGTTCAGTCACTAAAACAGTCTCAGATGGACAGTGCAGGTCAACAGGTTTGTAAACAAAAACAGGCTGAGATTGAAAGTTTGAAACAATGTTTACAGGAGGCAAATGATTCACGTCAGGAAATCATACGAAGCGAAAATCATACTTTAAAGTTATACGAGGAGTCAGTACGTAAAAATCTCAGGACTCATGAACAACATGAGGCGGTCATTCTTGAAAAAGATGAACTCTACAGTCAGTGTTATGAATTACAACGCGAGTGTACCAAAAACCGGGTAGAATTAAAAGAGTGCAGGGAGAAGCTGGCCTCAACTGAATACAAATTAATCAAAGAAAAGAAAAAAGGTCTGGCATTAATTAAAGGTCAGTCTCCAGATACGCCCAGACCTCCAACGCCACCGCCTAGAACACCAACTCCATCGCCTAAACCACCACGCCGTCCCTTAGGGCCTCTAAAACCAACAAACCCACCGACTACGCCGGTGGATGGATCTGATAATAAACCACAAACTCCTCTCTCAATGGCTGAACTACGGAATATAGCTAAAAGCATTCAAACCTTCGCTCCAGGCCCGTTGGGCTCACATGAAACCAAGATCTATCTCGATGACCTTGATTTCCAGCTTCAACGCTTCCCAGAAGCTACAGTTGATGATAAAGTCTGTCTGGTAAGGTTAACCTCGGACAGGACAGTGCATGTTTTCATGAAGCGTCAACGAGATGCCGTTACGAAATACTACAGTCTTTTATGTGCTGGACTAATAAAGGAGTATACTCCTTGCACAGGGCCCAATGGCATCCCAGCTGCGGCTGACATAAAGCAAGGTAGAAATGAGCACTCAAGGTCATATTATGACTGAATATTCCGTGCCTATTTCGCTGACAGATGCAAACCAGAAATGGATGAAGAAATAGGGTTTAAATATATCTTCGGCAAAAATCTCTGCCCTGACATAAGAGAGAAAGTACATGTCAGCGCAAACTACAAAAGGAGGTCCATCGAAGAAATAAGAGAGTGTGCGATAGATGTTTTTACAGGTCGCACACCAAACAAAACACCCTTTGAGGTGTGTCCGGGTGAAATGGTCAAATCCAACTCACTGGAGCTGGAAGGGGCGCGAACACCGACTCCCTATCCTACAAAAGGTGAGAAAAAACAGAATGTTCGACCTAACAGACCACGTAGTGAAGGTGCCCGCTGGAACAATGACCCGAAGTGGCTCAGACAAGACCCAGGGGTCGGAAAACGATATCAAAAGGGGGGCGTACGTCCAAAGGATAAGAAAGATGGTTACAAAAGTAAACCATATAACAAAGGGTGGTCCCAACAGGAACTCCCAAGTCAAGGACAAGCCCCTCATGCCCCTCGAACTGAACAGTCCGAGACAGGCAAAAAATCGCAAAAGTTCCAGAAGAAAGGCCATAAACCTCTGTCCCCAGAAGAGATGGAGAACATACGTCGGTTGTTAGAAAAGTGGGATAATACAAGCAATGATAACAAACCTGGAGTGATGTGTAGCACTATCATTGATAGTAAGTCTGAGCACGCACATCACGACAGTCAACAAGATACTGATGGTCAGGATTCAAGAGTTGTTGATGCTGACAATCAGGGTAATGACAGTCAAAACATTGACAGTCCAGAGTATGACAGTCAACAAGATGTTGACAGTGACCATGACATCATCGTCACAGACTCCGACATCCCCTCATCAAACAAAAGGGGGAAAACTCAAACATCGACGACAGTGACCCGCCACAAACTGAAAACTCAGACATGTTGGCGACTGCACTGACGGTTCAGATGAAGAAAGATTACACAGTCAGAGGTCAACGTAAACAGAAACGTTGGCCGAAACCTTTAAGGTTTCTGTGTGACTTTGTACAAAGGAGGGAGGCTATGAAAGCTTACCTGCCAATCACACTGGAAAGGGTCCTCACGCATGAAGCACTCCTGGATGGCGGAGCCGACATTACAATTATGTCAGCCAAACTGTTCGAGGAACTACGGACCGCCGCTAACGGTGTTCACAGGCAAATACCCCTTGTAAAAAGTGCTATAGAACTGCAGGGTCTCGCAGAGACGAGAACAACCCTAACAGCTATAGCTATGGTTCACATGCAGATTGGCAAAATGACATTATACCACCCGGTACATGTGTCTACACTTGATTCATTCCCATTTCTGGTTGGCCAAGACTTTATAAACCGCTTTGAAGCAATTATAGACTATGGCCAACAGAAAATGTGGAGCACAGTGAGAAAACCCCTGCCAATAAAAGTGCCTCCTAGTTGTGATACAGACTGCCTAACCGCAGGTACCGCAAAGGACACACGGGACACCTCATCCGAGGACAAGAGCCCGGTAAGTGAACCTCCAAGAATAGGTGAGGCAGAAGAGGCCCAACAAGAAAGCCTCCTCTGCGAGCTGAAACAATCAGCACTCACTGAACACTACCTACAACAGGTAGTAAAAGGTGTCGAGATCCAGGGATCCCACACCGAAGATGCTGTACTGTCTCCTTGGACAGATAATTCAGCAATCAGCCAAGCTCTTTATGAAACCTTGGTTAAAAAACATTTGGGTCTAGAACTAACCACAAAAGCTTTACGCTTTCATCTTGATCCCAAAAGTGAGCGGGTAATGACCGCAAATGGAGTCATTTGCCTGAACCTGAACTGGAACAAACGAGAACTGGTCCACCCATTCCTCGTGGTCCGAAACTTACCACATGCATCCTACATAGGCTCTGACATTTTGGTAAGATTGGGTGTCCGAGTGGACACCGTCAACAATGTACTATGGTCACTGGAAACAGACAAAATGGATTATCCTGTGCTAAGCACAGAAAATCTCAAAGCTGGACAGACCATACCAGAAGTCTGCGAGGTTGCTTGCAACCAATCCATCACAGTACTACCCCAGGCAATGAACCAGATGGTGGAAGTTCACATCATAGCTAATCAAGCTATTGGCCAAAAACAGGCATACTTTCAACTATCTCCTAAGTTTTCCAACTTAGGACTATCCATTGAGGCCACGAGACAAGTGAGCCTCGACTGCAGAACCACCTCTGTGGCTATGTGTAACACAGTTACAGAAGCGGTACTGATCAAGAAATATACAATAATAGGATGGTTGATCTCCAATGATTTCCACGATTTTGAACTGAGCATTCCATTCCTGGGAGGACTCCCGGAATACCTGGTCCCAAATGAATACATGGGACAAGTCTTGTTCACAAAGCCAAAACAGGCCATAGCTCTCATCTCTATCAATGAGGTAGACCAAGGCATAGTCTACGGGGTCGGTCTAAACCGAGACAACGGCCTAGACCCTCTAGCCTATAGTGTCCTGCCTATAAACAGGGTAGATGACACAGAAAGGGACTCATTGGAGCTCCCCAAAGAACAAGAACCCCTCGCAATTTCTTCACAGATCGAACAAGTGGTTGCCCAAGCCGACGCCCTGAAAACTGATGAAGAAAGGGACAGACTACGTCAAGTTCTCTTAAAATATGAGAAATCATTTTCAACTGATTCAATGGATTGTGGGTTGACCACGCTCCACTCAGTTAGCATCCCAACCTGCCTGAATCTCCACCCACATTTGTCAGATAGTACAAGATTCCTCTGGCAGTACATCAACCTATCAGGGAAATCCTTGATAACCTCTTAAAGAATGGTATCATCAGATACTGTAACAGCACTTACTCTGTGCATTTATGGCCAGTGTTAAAACCAAATGGAAAGCGGAGACTTACAATTGATTACAGAAAGCTAAACAAACAAGTTTCCTTATCAAGGTGGCCAATGACCCAGCTCCAACAGGAACTGCCCAAGGTCACCAATGGTAATTACTTCTCGACCCTCGACGTCGCCTCTGGTTTTTGGACCATCCCTGTGCGCGCCGAGGACCAGTACAAACTAGCTTTCACTTTTGGTGGCCGACAATACACCTTTACCAGGTGTCCCTTTGGCTACGCTAACTCACCTGCAGAGTTCAACATCTTCTTGAACAAAGCATGTCCAGACGTCCACGTGCGTGGGACACTGATTTACTTGGACAATGTCCTTTTGAGGCAGCCAACACTAAACTCACATTTGGCTGAGATCGACCACGTTCTGAATCAACTAACAACTGCTAGTGCTAAGATATCACTGTCAAAATGCCAGTGGTGCCGAACCAAGGTGGACTATGTTGGCCTACTTGTAGGTCCAGACAGAGTACAACCACAGTTGACTCGTACCCAAGGCCTTGACAATCTCAAAGTCCCCACCAATCTCAAAGAACTACAAAGTTTGCTTGGCGTGTGTAACTACTCGAACCAGTTCATAGAAAACTATGCAGACATTGCTAAGCCACTGACTGAACTCCTTAAGAAAGACGTTCCATTTGTCTGGACTGACAAACGGCAGCAGGCAATGGACGCTCTTATAAACAGGATCAAGTCAGCCCCATGTTTAGTCTACCTAGACTATAACAAAGAGTTGACAACTCGAGGACCTGTATCACTACATGAGCATGCATAAGTAAATAAGGTTCCTCCAATAAAACATTTAGTAGCGACCGTGAAGCTTCAGAGATCGTCCCCCCAAGGCCCGAGGCAGACGAAGGGGTGATCAAAGCCCAAGACCCCAAGAAGGACCCCGGGCCCAGAGTCCCCAGGGCCACCCGAATAGGACGAGCCACTCGCCCACTCCCCCGATCCGACCAAGGGGGAGAACCGGACGAGCTCCACCAGCGACCACACACAATGACCCCCGGGAGTCCAGCAGCAACAAGCCCACAAGCCCTTACCGGAGCCCGTTGCAAGAGCCCGCTGCACTGACGTAGCCCTAGGCCTGGACACAGAGGCCCGGGGACGCCCACCCCTCACGCCCAGACCCAATAGGACCAGAGGACCCCAGCTCCACCAAGCAGCCACCAGGCCGAGCCAACACACGCCCAAGCGCCCAACCCTCGAAAGCGATAGCAAGGGCCCCCAGCCCGCCCGTAGGCAAAAGGACACCTACATGGGGGCCACGTGGTAGGAGCGCGACATCAAGTAGCCTTAGATGTAACAGAGAGGGGGCAGTCCAAATCCCAGCCTGACAATTAGACATTCATACACAGACACACTCACTCAGACCCACCCTTATCCTCACTCACACAAAGACAAACCATAACGACACGTTCCATTCATAATCCTGATGCACCCTCTATACCCCGTAGGTCCCAGGCATGTGTCTGTCCCCTAGATGGGGCATCCCATACCCAAACCCAGGAGGTAGGCCCATTCATTCTGGGGCGGAGAGTAGCCGACATCCAAGATTCAGCCCAACCCTCTCCCTGCCGACAGGACAGGACACCTGAGTCCAAGCAGCCCCAGGGAGAGCGCAATGCCAGCCCCGCCCACGGTGAACCCCAAGGCCCCGAACCCCCCCATATCCCAGGACAACCCCTGATGGCCCATCCCCAGAATGTCCTCCAGGCAACCAGGGTGGTGAGAGAAAAGATAAATACCACACCATACCAGTTTATTTATAAAGCACTTAAAAATACAGCATCAGCCGTCCGAAGTGCTCTACAAAACAAAAACAAAACACAAAAAAATAAAAACAATCATATAAATAATCAGAACATCACAAGTAATACAACATTAAAACAGAGATGTGAACTCACTCTGGTTTAAAAGCCAATGAAAACATATGTGTTTTTAAACGAGTTTTAAAAACAGATATTGAAGGGGCCTGCCTGACCTTCAGTGGCAGCTCGTTCCACAATTTAGGAGACAGAGCTGAAAATAATCTGTCTCCTCTGGTCTTATAAAAGGGTTTCGGGACTGCTAAAAGCATCTGGTCAGCGGATCTAAGAGCACGTGATGGCACATAAAGGTGAAGCAGTTCAGACAAATAAGAGGGACTAAAACCGTTCAAAGACTTAAAAACAAACAATAAAACTTTAAAATGGATTCTAAAGAGTGGTGAAGGCTGCACAGAAGTCTGTTGGAGTCAGTCTCCCCACCATCACAGACATTTACACCTCTAGATGCAGGAAAAGAGCCACCTGTATCATGAAAGACCTCACTCATCCAGCACACTCACTCTTTGCCCCACTCCCCTCAGGACGGAGGTTGAGGAGCATCAAGTGTAGAACCACTAGACTGAGGAACAGCTTCTACCCTGAGGCTGTTAGACTCATGAATAAATAAAAATAAAATTAAAATAAACACTGCAAAATATCACATCATGGTGATGCTGATATGTTTTCTTGTTGCTGTGTTCATCTGTGACCATCTGTGACCATCTGCTCATACAAACTCATGTTCGTGCTGCTGTTTATTCCCACTATATTAGGCTTAGTGTATTACTAGTTGATGTTTTTCTTAGTTAGTTCTCGATGTTATTACTGTTTTTCTCTTTCATTTGTTGTTGGATGTAACTGGGACCTCGTGTACATAATCTCGTTTTCATCTCATGTACCACATGCGGTGCAAATGACAATAAAGACTCTCTGACTCTGACTCTGACTCTCTGACTCTGACTAAACTGGACAGGAAGCCAATGAAGGGACATTAAAACTGGAGTGATATGCTCACGTCTGCCTGTACCAGTCAAAAATCGTGCAGCAGCATTTTGTACCAGCTGCAACCGTGAGAGCGAGGCCTTATTTACTCCGATCAGAAGAGAGTTACAATAATCCAGGCGTGAGGTAATAAAAGCGTGGATTACTGTCTCTAAGTGGTATCTAGAAAGGAGGGGCTTGATTTTTGACAGGCGCCTCAGATGAAAGAACGAGGACTTAACCATGCTGTTGATGTGACAGTCCAGTTTCAGGCAGGGGTCAATTTTCACTCCTAGATTTGTCACAATCGACTTTTCATATGGGGCCAAAGAGGAAAAATCAAAAGTGGTGGACTGTCAGGAT